>BCIA01000006.1:5073138-5170228 GCA_001599815.1 Furcasterigmium furcatum
TTGKYMAYMAWMACWGGCGAGGTGGCCGAGTGGTTAAGGCGACAGACTAGAACTGCCTGTCTCCGGACTCGGTTCTGCGCCATCTGTTGGGTTCGCCCGCGTAGGTTCAAATCCTGCCCTCGTCGCGGATATATATCGACGCGCCCAGCACAGCTGGGTCAAGATTCTCTTTTTTGACTTTTTTTGAGTCCATAAGTGGTAGACTTCAAAGTTAATTATTTTTGATGTATTTTGCCCAGATAGATCAAGCGATACTGCTGAGACAGGGGCTTTGCGCACTGTCAGCCTGGTGTAGATCCGTGCTATGGCGGGGGATGTGAATTTCTCCACACCGCCCACGCGCACGGCAGAATCTCAAAAAAAGTTCCCAAGTGCCTACAGTGGAGGGCTCAAGTTTCTGGACTGGCCGCCACAGCTTCAGCAGCGAAATCACCCAACACCGGTGCCGTTGTCGACATGCCTGGACGCCAAGCTC
Organism: Furcasterigmium furcatum; assembly: GCA_001599815.1. Taxonomy (NCBI): domain Eukaryota; kingdom Fungi; phylum Ascomycota; class Sordariomycetes; order Glomerellales; family Plectosphaerellaceae; genus Furcasterigmium; species Furcasterigmium furcatum. Next base: position 5,073,614 of record BCIA01000006.1, read on the forward strand.
ACGGAAGGCCATTGCTGGCTGCAAAGTCGGCGCCGAAGGCCTTCAAAAAGTCCAAATCCAAGACTCAGGCCCGGGCGCTCGACGCCTTCGGCATCGCATCAGAGCAGTTCCCAACCAAGGAGAAGCGCACCCCGAGATTCCGCGATATCGACGGCGACGGCGGGAAGAAGCACCGCCGGGCCGAAGAGGAGGACGACGATGAGGAAGATGGCGACGAAGATGAGGACGAGCAGCCACAGCGCAAGAAGGCGAAGCCGTCACGTGCTGCGGCTGACGGCGACGAGGACGAGTACGGCAGCGACAGCGAGGGCAACGAGTGGCGGTACGGAGTAGGCGAGGACGACGACTCGGAACTCGACAGCGACGAGGCGTTTGGCGAGAGCGACAACGAAAAGTTCGACGGCTACGCCTTTGGAGCAAGCAAATCCAAGTCAAAGTCGAAGGCGAAATCGAAGAAGCAGCAAGACGACTCAGATGACGACGAGGAGTACGACGATCCTGACGATTTCGAGGCTGGCGCAGACGGAGAAGACCTCGGCGACGAGGCTATCGACCTTGCACAAGCTCTAGACATGGCCGAGGAAGAGTCGGAAGAGGGCGAGGGCGAGGGCGAGGGATCGGACGAATCTGGGTCGGAGGAAGACGACGAAGCAGACTCGGAATCTTCCGAAGACGAAGACGACGAAGATGCCGACCCCTCGAGGCTCGACGCCCTACAAGGATTCATCAAGGACTACGGCGGCGAAGACGACGAGGACGCCCAGGCCACGACCTCGAAACCCAAGATCAGCTTCAAGGACCTCGGCCTCTCCGCGGTCAAGGACCCCCGCATGAAGAAGGCCATGAAGCTCATGACCAAGGAGGACAAGGAGGCCCGCCCCGGCGCGGGGAAGAAGCTGGCCGTGCCCCTGGCCAAGCGTCAGCAGGACAAGCTCGCCCGCAGCGCCGCCTACGAGAAGACCAACGAGACCCTCGACCGGTGGACGGACACCGTCAAGGCCAACCGCCGCGCGGAGCACCTCGTCTTCCCCCTGCCGCAGAACGCCCAGGATGCGGGCCTCAACCACGACGAGCTCCAGCCCATCACCAGCAAGACCACGAGCAACGAGCTCGAGTCGACCATCCTGTCCATCATGGAGAAGAGCGGCCTCGCGATGAGCAAGCACGAGGAGAAGAACAAGGCCGCGGAGGCAGAGGTGGAGGGCCTGTCCCAGGAGGCGCTCAAGGAGCTGGTGAACCAGAAGCGCAAGCAGCGCGAGCTCAACTCGCGCGAGGCGAAGCGCCAGGCGCGCATCAAGAAGATCAAGAGCAAGGCGTATCACCGCGTGCACCGCAAGCAGAAGGAGCGGGACGAGCTCAAGCTCCACGACGCCATGGTCGAGGCGGGCGAGATCGACTCTGAAGAGGAGAGGCTGGCGGCGGACCGCGCTCGCGCCCTCGAGAGAGTTGGCGCCCGCCATCGTGAGTCGCGCTGGGCCAAGGCCGGCGCGAGCAACAAGCGTGCCGTGTGGGACGACGACTACCGGGCCGGTCTGCACGACATGGCGCGCAAGGAGGAGGAGCTGCGGAAGCGCAAGGAGGGCCGTGCCGCGGGAGCAGCGTCCGACGACGATGATGATTCGGACGATGCCTCCGACGAGGGCGGCAACCGGGACCTGATCTCCCGACTTGACAGGCTGGACGACATGGATGACGACGAGCCACAGTCCAAGCTCATGCAGATGAAGTTCATGCAAAAGGCAGAGGCAGCGCAGAAGAAGGCCAACGACGAGATGATCGCCCAGATCCGCAAGGACCTCGACTCCGACGCTGGCGAGGATGACGGAGAGGACGAAGTCACCGAAGTCGGTCGCAGAAAGTTCGGCGGCGCAAAATCCGCAACATCCACGCCCGCTCTACCCGGTTCGAAGACGAAGAAGTCGGCGGCGGCGGCATCAGACGCCGACGACACTGCCCCCGGCGGCTGGGAGGGACCCGACGGTGCGGCGAGCCTCAACATTGGCCACTCCATCACCTCCCAGTCCGTCCCGACAGGCAATGCCTGGTCCTCCGGTGAGCCCCGACGGAAAGGCAAGAAAGCACAGGCCGCGGTCGTGGACACCATCAACACGACCGACATCATCCACGCCGCCTCCAAGCCCAAGCCCAAGCCCAAGAAGTCATCCACGACCGACACCCCCGAGGAGCCCGACTCAGACAGCGACCTCCACCTCCCCCTCGCCATCCGCGACATCGCCCAGCTCGACAAGGCCTTCGCCGGCGACGACGTGTTCGTCGACTTCGACAACGAAAAGTCCGCCCTCGCAGAAGAGCAGGACGACAAGGTTATCGACAACACCCTCCCCGGCTGGGGCAGCTGGGTCGGCGACGGCGTCTCCACGCGCGAAAAGGCACGGCACAAGGGCCGCTTCCTGACCAAGGTCGAGGGCACCAAGAGGAAGGACCGCAAGGACGCCAAGCTCGCCAAGGTCATCATCAACGAGAAGAGGGTCAAGAACGTGAGTAGCCGCCCCCTTTTCCGTCTGAGCGCCTCGGACAATCTCCCCCTATTGCGGATACATATATGCTGACTGCGACCCTCACAGAACGACAAGTACCTGGCCACCCAGCTCCCCCACCCCTTCGAGTCGAGGGCCCAGTACGAGCGCGCCCTCAGGCTGCCCATGGGACCGGAATGGATGACCAAGGAGTCCTTCCAGGAGGCTGTCAAGCCGCGCCTGCTGATGAAGCAGGGCATCATCGCGCCGATGTCGCGGCCGTCGCAGTAGTAGAAAAATGCTGGTCTGGATCGATTCTGTACATAGCGGAGCGGGAAGCTCATGAGGAGAGCCTTGATGAAATAGGCATTGCACCCCATCTAAAAGCTGAGAGGGGCAACGGCGCAATTGGACTGACTGAATTACAATGCATTATTTGCCTGGACAGGGAGGGATGCCCCCTTTCTCTCTCGCGGTGCTGACATTGTATCACCCGAAGCGATTTCTAAAATGGTTCACTTTGCATCATTCCGCACTGCCTAGCGGATTTGAGAACATTACAAACATAGCTATTTGGTGCCGCGAGGTATCACAACCGGTCCTTCTTGTCCCATACCTGGAATCCTGCCGGGGAAGCCTGCGCCTATAATACACTCAAGCCACTCGAGCTCAAAGACAATCATACATAGGAGACCCGGACGGAGCCTCCGGTGAGTGCTAATAAATAGATTCAAGCGTGTGACCCCGCGCACCCATACTTGGGGATCACCGCATAGAGGAGGAACAAGTGCGCAGGGTCGCCTATCTGACGAGATCCCACTAATGCGCCCTTGTTTTGCGACTTCGCGCATGTATCAACCGCCGAAGCCGAGATCCTTCTTGGGGTCGGGGTCCGGTGTGACGTAAAAGGAAAAGGCGATGATGAAGTAGAGCCCGAGCAACATGGCTCCCTCGAGGTAGTTCGACTTGCCGTCCTGCACAGTGTAGCAGACGATGAGCACGGAGAAGGCGAATGCGACGGTCTCGAAGGTCTCGAAGTGGAGCGACATGGGCTGACCGAGGACGGCCCAGCCCAGGACAACGAGGAATGGCGTGACGAGCAGGGCGATCTGGATGCTGGATCCGATGGCAACACCCATAGCCAAATCCATCTTGTTCTTGACCGCCACCACCACAGCTGTGACGTGTTCGGCCGCATTACCAACGATCGGGATCAAGATCAAGCCGATGAACGTCTTGCTGATGTGCGCGCTGTCGACAAGCGGATCAATACTGGCGACCAGGTACTCGGCGCACTTCGCGACAAGGACAGTCGTGGCGACGAGCACCAGACCAGCGGCAACGGCGCCCATGGCGGGCTCCTCGTGCTCGTCGCTGCCGTCGTTTCGGCTCTCGAGGACGAAGAGGTTCGGGTGCGTCTTGAGCTGGAACCAGAGATACATAACGTATAAAATAAGGAGAACGATGGCGGTGCCACGGGAAACGGCGAGAATCTGTGCGTCCTTGGTCTCTTGGGGTCCGTCGAGGACAGAATACAGCTGGGGCGGCACATGTTAGTGGTCGTCGCTGGAGGGGCGATTTCTCGACTTTCTTACAGTAGCAGGAATGACAAGCGAGGCCGAGGCCAGGGTCATCAGGGAGCAGGTGGTTTGCGCGGTGGTCGAGGCGAAGGATTGTTCGCCGGGGGCGTTCGTTTCGCTGTCGGTTGGGTTGGCAATGCCGCCGAAGAAGAAGCACATGCCAAGAACGAGGAGGAGGTTCGAGAGGATGGAGCCGAGCATCGAAGACTGGACAACCTGGATCTGGCCGGACTTGAGGGCAACAATGCTGACGATCAATTCGACCGCGTTACCGAAGGTAGCGTTCAGGAGACCACCGAGGGCCTCGCCCAGCTTCATGGAAATCTGCTCCGTTGCGAATGACAGGACGGCTGCGAGAGGAATGATGGCGAAGAAGTTGATCGTGAATACGGCGGTGGCGTCCCAGCCGCTCTCGCCGGCGATGATGCCGAGAGGCACCATAACAAGAAGGAAGTTGACATAATCTGTGGCGGGCCAATATCAATATCCTGCCTCCGGTGGTCGTGATGAGGGCCAGGGGAAGCCAAAACTTACTGCTGAGGAGCGTTATCTTGGTGACGTGCCAGATCTGAGCTAACACTCGAACGACGATGTTGGCGCTATGCTGGCCGGGAGTCGACTCTGTGTTAAAAAGGATCTGGAAGGCCTTTCCGCGAGGATGGCCATTCTGATGTCCATTGCCGCCGTTCAACAGCGGTGTGCCCTCGCTGGCTTCTTCGGGCGCATTGTCGTCAGCGGTCGAGTTGGTCCGGTTGCCATTGGTCCACGTTCGACGGACAGACTCACGAAAATTTGGGATGGCTGTTTCCGAGTCCATTGCAGGCTCATGGTCAGCCAGACACTCGATGGGGGTAAGGTTCGCGAGCTGATAGCTCAAGCTTGTGCTGGGATTGGGTCGAGGGCAGAGCTCGAGAAGGTTTCAGGAACAGCTTGGAAAGCCTTGGCTGTGGTGAGGCAACCAGATATAATAGTATGCCTTGGCCCCAGCTCAAAGGAACAAAAGAAGCGGAAGGAGGGATGTGAATGGGGGGTGGAGGGTAGGAGAAAATAGCAGGTGCGGCGTCAAAGAGACCCAGGTCTTGGGCACCCGGAAGGGAGATAGATATTGGATTGGAATTTTCGGGGCGCGGAGAACGGGAAACAAGCTTCTGACGCAGAACGGAGGCGTGGGACGGGACTAGTAGAGGAAGTATCCTGGTACTTACACACCATCTTGGGCGATGGGAGCTTAGCAGCAGGCCCGGCGAAGTACTTTTCTGGAACCGACGACGAACGGAGACAGACTGGCGGACGGTTGGTCACTCTGCGGTGTCTGTGGTGCAGGTCCCCTTCAACGTGGGGCGGACGTTTGGGCAGCAGAAGAGTGGTAGCGCTCGAGGAACGGAGCTCATTAACGGATCAAGACAGACACAGCCCCCGGGTGTGCTGTCGCTGGAGTAGCGGTCGGGCGTCGGTTGCTGCAGCCGAGCGCGATCAGAGCAGTCTGGACTGCTGAGCGAGCGCAGACCGTGACTTTGGAGAAGGATTTCAACCGGCGGGGGATGGTCCGCACGCGCGAGTCGTGAGGACGGTGGTGCTGGAAGTGGTGGTGGTGGTCCCCGGCTGGCTGCTTTGTTTCCTCATGGGCGGCCTCCCAAAAGACGGCGGCGCCTGCGGTGCCAATAGGTCGGGAGCTGGACCGAGATTTGGGTTTCAGTGCTTAGGCTGCTCGAGTCTCGCGGCACGATCGTCCAGGATGGGAAAGGTCTGCCGGAGCGACAGTCCAGATCGCTTCTGGCAGGGGGTGATGAGATGGGGATATGGAGAGAGGGTGTGGTCAAAGGTTTCGTTTCCCTCGTCGTTCAAGGGAAGCCTGGGAGGTGAAAATGGGAGAAATGGCCGCCCGGCCAACCTTCCCTGCAGGAGTGCAGGAGCTACCCACGTCATACAGCTCCCCCAGAGCTCCCGGCCACTGATGGGGAACCCTTCGGGCAGGGTACCCCTGCAAACGGCACTTCGGCCAATGATGCCACCTTAAAGGGCGGGGCGAGCGTGGCTGTGCTCGCCTGCCCGGAGGTGTACTTTGGCTCAAATGGGGCCTTGGCATGGATTTGGGGACCTCTTAGTGTCGGTAATTCTTGCTGCTCAGAACTCCAACGCGCCAGCTTCGAGAATGTGGAAGCGAGCTTGCTGCGAAATTGACGGTCTGCTCTCGAGAGAATCAAACATATATCTACGGCCTCGCGGAGAGACAGACGTTCAATCTGTATGCCACTGCGCCGTCGAAGGGCGTGGATATCTCTCTCGACGTCCACCAACGGTGGCCACCGTCATCAACCTCCCCGAATCGAAAGCGCCCGTTGTTTCAGCAGCAGCTTCCCGTCAAGCTCCAAAAGTTCGATGGGAGCTTGGTGCTCTCCGCTCCGCTTTGCTGCCTTGGCACGTGGGCCTTCTGCATCTCTCCGTCAACCGCCCGTGGGTGTGACGTCCACGGACATGAGCTGGATCTGCGCTCCCATCGGCTATCGGGCCCCTCGGAAACTCACAGCACCGGGGGCCAACCAACGGACCTGCCTCCCTGAGCGCCATCACAGGCGTGCTCATGTCACATAGTGGGCAGACGCTCCAATCACTGGAGTCCCGCCTGTGCACTGCCTCGCCGATCCCCTCAACTGAACCATCAAATGTCTCTGCCGCGAATGTTTCTCGGAGATACTCCTGACGGACGACCTTCCATCCGGGTCTACCTCGCGTCAATCCAGATCGTGAAGAGTCCACTCTCGTGCTGGCCTTCGCCTTGCCACGATGCACACGTCTTCCGCGTTGCCTGGCCTGCAGGCTGATCCATGTCACGATGGGCCAAAGCCTCGATGTGTACGTGAACCAGTACGTCGTCGGACACGCATTCCGTGTCCGTGGTGTCTCCCTGGTTGTCGTCCGTGGCAATACGTGGCCGTATCAGCGCCCGCCCCAGCTTTTGAGGCAGTGCCATGTCAGAGCGGGCGGCCTTGTCGGCCACCGGCGACGTTAAATTCAAACTACAGAGACTTTCTTAGTTGACAACGGTGGCAGCTACCGTCTAGTCTACGTTTCAATGGTCAGGAACTGTGGCCCAGGGGCAATTGTTGCCTTGCAGACGGCTCAGAGCTTGCTGAAAGCGAATGCTGACCTTGAGAACCAACGGCCACTAGGGCGAAACGCTCTCCAAACAAACAACTCTAAGAAGAAACGGTGTTAGGGGTTGCCGGGTCACACAAGATGCTCCTGTTGCTTGTGAGAGGGCTCTTTCTATCGCCCAGTCACAGCCAAGCCTTGAGATCCCCAGCTCGCTTACTGTCCTGAACCCCCGACTCCTGAGTGCTGAGCAGATCATCACCCCAGTCATCGCACAACGACGTACGACTTGGCTGCTCCACGTACAGTCGTGAAGATGCGGTTCTCAACAAGCCAATAGTTTCGATGAATCAGGTCTCAGCTTCCTGTGCATTGGGAGTGGCCCTTGTGTGCATCAACCCCTGAAGAGGGCCACCTCCTGAGGCGGACCAATCCCCCCTCAGCAAGCTACAACTCAGTCTCCCAAGTCAGGTGTAGAAAGCCGAATCAACCTTCAGGCCATTTAGAACTACGTTCAGTTTGTGGGTACAAGTTTGATGCACCTCCATGAGCTTCACAGGCTCCATCGCATGCGTCGCCTCGTGCAGCACAGTCCAGCACAGTGCCACCAGCACTCCCAGACAGTCCCCTCCATCCCGCTTTCTGGGCTCCAAAATCCAAAGTTCCCAACTCCCGGATGTCGCCCCCAGACACTCGCGAGCACTCATCACTTAGATCCCAAACACCTCATTCTCAAACCGACTCTCACGACCTCACGCACTAGCCACAAGTGAGGTCAAACCAAGCATTCCCGCCAAGCCAGAGCCAGTGGAGGATCCCATCAACGCATTGGGGGCCGGCCACCAGCAGCAGCCCATCCCTGCCGAAAATCCGGGGTGGTGACGCGTCACCCTTCAAACCCGGAACTTGACCGAGCCTCCAGAAGATATTACCAGAAATCCCCCGTTCCCCTGCGTTTCCTTGCTCTCAGTGGGTTCCCGCCAAAGGCTTGTTTTCTTGTCAGACGTGCTCTAAGTTGACCTCCCGAAACTAAGGCCCGGGCCGGGGCATGCATGCGTGGATGCACACCTCTCACCACATCACCAACGGCACTCAAGCTTGCCATTAATTTCCGTCTGGCCATTTCTGTACTGTCTACTGCTGGTATCTAGGTATGTGTCCAATTCTATGCATTTCGTAGGGGTCGTGATTCATTCCCGTCCTGCTGTTCATGCGTTGTTCATGCACCGTTCATGTTCATCGTTTCCGGGATGGCGCCTCCCTCGCTTCAGAAGCCTACCTCTCCCAAGACTTGATGCATGTTAGTCAACGCCACTTGGGCCACTCCGTGAAGAAACTTACCAGCAGCATACGCCAGGTACCATGTCAGGCTGGCACCGCCGTCAATCCATCCAGGGTCAAAGTTACTTTGGTTGAAGAAGTCCCACGCAGCCCGCGGGTTCAACGTGGCAAGGTTGCCAAAGATGATGCCTCTCCACCCGCCCTGGATTTCGTTGATGCGGCCTCCACTAAAATAGACTTCCCACTCCTCCTGGACAAACTTCCTCGTGCGGATAAGAGGCGACGGCGGGAGCAGGGGTATCATATGGATACCCTGGATGTACTCGATGTTCGCGCCAAAGTACGTCGTGTGGTCGATCTTGTTCTCGAAAAGGATGCCTGCCACCTTGTTGCCGATGAACTGAGGTGGCTGGACCTTGTTGTCGCTGGTGTAGAGGTAGTAATGCTGCAGAGATCGCGCGAGAACGGCCAATTGCAGGTTGCCCCTGAACTCGTCAGCCTCACTGTCCGTTTCGCTTCAGAATGCTCACGACTCTCACCTCATGGCCATGTCGGCGTCCCCAGTTACCATGCCCCACATCTTGATAGCATATGCTTGCATCATGTCTTCGGAGCTCGATTCCTGGTCCTGTTCGGAGATCAGCCATGGACATTTGGATGTGGAATGCTACTACAAACCTTTCCATCCGCAGATGGGAAGAGACCGTGGGCCCAGCTGTGTCCGTGGTACCAGTCGAAAGACCTCCACTGAGGGAAGTACCTATCCCGGGCGGACGGGTTGGCAAAATCACGAACAAGGGTGTTGACGTAGGCTCGGTTTTCGGGGATCCAGTTAGGATCCAGGTGGCCAATGCAGGCTGCTGCCAGAACGTGATAGCCATAGTGGAAATGGTGGTCGTTGTAGTACGTGTTGCCAAAGTCGGCCCCGGCGTTGCCAGTGACGTATGAACCGGAGGAAACAATACCTCCCCAAACACCTGTCAATGTCAGTAATCGTTCACCTCCACCAGAATGAAAGACAGTCCACTTACGCTCGTACACCAGAGGGAACTTTTGACGGTTCGAGGCGAACCGGCTGAAAGCCTCCTTGAGCCTGCCTAGAGCGCGTTGGGCCAACTCTGGATCCTCAAGAATGTCGTTGATGACAACGAGCAGGGTCGCAAACTTGGCCAATGCCTTTCCACTAAAATACATTGAATCCAGATCGGACTGCGCGGCCATGTTCTGGGATGCCTCCTGGACCGCAATCCCGCGAATAATGGTCCTTGCTTCGTCAGAGAGTGCCCGCATGGAGCCCTTCTCAGGGTCCCACGGTAGAAATGTTATGTCTATGGGCAGACTGGGCTCGACCATGGTCCACTTGTCCGCCATAACAGCCGTGGCGATGCCCTTGGTGGGCGTCTGAAGTCTGGCATCTCGAATGGCCCGTCGAGTTTGCGCATCAAATGAGTCCACATGATGAGGTAGGGCGTACATGAGAAGCCTGCCGTCAGGGTGGCCCTCTTTGTCGTAGTTGAATGTGTACGATCCAGTGGTGTTGTCGGCTGTCCCCGTCAAGGTCATGGTTGTGGGGAAGACGCCGGCGGCTTCGTCGTAGACGGCTTCAGCATTGCCCGAATCTTTGGCGATTTGGATGAGGCCGTAGAAAGGCCTAGTGGCCTCTGCGTAGCCGTTGTTGAGCACTCGCAGGTCGAGTTGCTCTCCCCTCGTCGCAAAGGCGTAGACCCTCCAGGTCATTCCGTCTTCGAGATGGAAGTTGAACTTGGCCACGCCGGGCTTGGGGTCCTGAGTAACTCGGGTGACGTTTTTGAAGAATACGCCAGTCGAAATAGTAGGGGTGGCACCGGCGAATTGCGCAGTGACGAAAGCCATGCCCTGAACCAGGGGGAAGGACACGGCAGGCACCGATTGGGCGTTAGGGCGGAGATGGACTCTCGCAGAAAAGGCAGTGATGCTGTCTGTGGCGAGCGCAGTGTCCGAACCAAGCTCCTTTGCACCGACGATGATCGACTGAATACCGACAGGGTTTATGAAGTATGCTGCAGCACCAGACGTCTTTGCATCGCCGAAGACACGCTGATTGGCCTCGATGTGGGAAATAGCCAGACCATAGCTCCCAGTGGCACCCCGTCCGGCAGCCCAGACGACGGAGTAGGGGAAGGTATAGGATGGTGCCGACTGGTCGCCCACCATAAAGTTGCCGAAGAATTTGTTTGTCTGAATAGGAGGCGTGGACGTGACTCCCTTCTTCTCTTGGGGATGGTCATGTCGTACCCCTATCTGAGAGGGTGGCGCCGCAGTCGCGATCGGCTCCGCAAAGATGTCTCCAGACGGCATGATGACCTGATCGTCCGACGGCGAGGAGGTTGGTAGTGTAGTTGTCGTTGATGTCAAGATGTTTTCTGTGCGAGAAAAGGGGGGTTGAGCTGCGTCGGTCGCTGGAGGTGAAGGTAATGCGATTACAGGCTCCGAGGGAGGACAAGGATCCTCAATCAAGGACGTGGGTGATGGTATGGGCGACTCTATGATCGGACATAAGGTGACCCTGTTTTCAAGGTCAAGAGTGGTGATGACAACACCGGCTGTCTGAGGTTGCCTGTCGGTCAGAGGAGGCAGAACCTGAGCTGTTCCCTCGTCACAAAGGCGGGTCTGTATCGGGACAGTCTCGTTTGCCGCAAATACCGGAAAGGGAACCACAAGATCGTATTCGGTCTGCCGAGCTGCAGTAGAAAAGGGAGCCGCCACTGAGACTGTGGTGGTGATTGTGGTAGTTCCGCACACTCCTTGATGGGCGTCTCCTGGCGGTGAGCCCTGAGGCGGGACAACTTCAAGCCCTGCGCCCTCCTGAGAGCCTGAATTTTGTCGAGCAAGGTGTTGCAAGTGACCGTGGTCGTGACGAAGCTTCGCGTGCTGGTGGCTACTAGCGACAGATATCTGTGCCAAAGTTAGCGTAACTATCCATGACAAGAGGCTCGATCCCGCCATTGCGGTGGGATTGGTCATGAATAGCTCTGAGTTCTGTGCCTCCTTTCTCCTTGCGGTATGCTTGTGTTGTATGATGTGGTATCTTTAGACTCAATGCAAGATGCGAGAAAGGCGATACGTGGCTGTTCCAGCGTCTCGGGAGCGACACTTCGCTCTTCTAATACCACGCAGATGCCCCGCCAAACCATGGCCAGACCATCGCCAGTCCAGAGGTGGAGGAGCATTCTGAGGGGCCTGGGCATCGAGGGTTACCGCGCAACATGGGAGGATGAATGTATGTGTCTCAAGAATAATGGCCTGGCCTTACCCTCGAGGAATGTGATGCGGGATGACTTGCGTCAGGTGCGGCTGTGGCGCGTGGGACGGCGGACGAGCGGTTCGAGGAGGCGGCGGTCGGTACACCGAGAACAGAGAAGGGTTGCCGTACTGAAGGGTGAAGATATTTCGTCCAAGAGGCTGGCGTTTTGTTTTCGTTGAAGACTGGGCGTTGTAGGAGTGGCGGGAGATGAAAGATGCAGGATGGATGAGCAAATGGCTGAGATTGGATCACAGCAGATCACTTGGAAAGACCTAGATGGGAGCTGCGAAAAGCGGATGACCCCGGCACGGTACCTTGCCTTAGTCTTGCCTGAACCTCGTGGGCCAAAGTCTCAGTTGCATGTGGGCGAGCTGAGTCGGGGATGGTGACAGAGTGAGGAAGGAGTTATCGAGGGCTAGGACGGTGCTCATTCTCATTCCATCGCACGCAGTGCCCCTCCTGGCTGACGCGTGCGCCCCTTGGCGTGGGTCCCTGTTCCCTGCTCTTCACCTCCGGTGCTTCCTTCAACAATTGAAAAGTGCATTAAACCTCGTTGAATTGGATCGAATACTGAACTGCCCAGCCGTGGCTCACGGGGGAGGCTGCCTGAGTGCCCGACTTGAAGGGGAACGAGGTCCGAGGGAGTGATCAGCTGGTGGTGTTTGTGGAGGGGCAGACCAGCTGATAAGATAAATCCATGACGTCGCCTTGGCATGGGCATGCGCATCGAAATCATTCCTCTCCTTGCCCTGCCCTTGCCCAGGCCTCCGGTTGGCACATTCCAACAGATGTGGTTGACGAGATTTTCCCAGGATCAATTCAACCTATCGATTGGTCGGGTCGTTGCACACGGCCAACTTCCGACTGCCCGCGAGGCAACGAACTCGCCAGGAATTCTGGCTCATGCATCTGGCTAGCAATAGACCCAAGGAGTGGGAACGACAATCTGTAAGCGGTAGCCCGCTCATAATCCAAGAGCGCTGTACTTGCCCCTCATACCCTCATCCAAGACGAGCCGGGAGGAGGCCTTGGACGAGGATTCCTTTGGCTCCTCCCGTCGTTCCGTGGCAAGCGGAGGGCCGCGAGGCCTGGGGCCTTTCGGCTTTTTCGGCCTTCCATATCCATCCAGCTCGACTGTAAGCGGGAGCTCCTGGAAATCTGGCTCACCATGTGTCTGTTCCTGGTCGGGCCTCCTCGGCCTGGCACGCCTTTGCTTCTTTGGCCGCCCGTATCCATCCAACTCCACCGAATGGTCCTGGCCGGCATGCTTCTCTCTCTCCTGCCTCCGGGCCTTCTCCTCCCGCCTCTTCTCCTTGTCGGCATCCTGCTCTGCGGTCCTGCGACATCGGTCGATTTGTTTCGCAGTCAAAACCCAGGGCTGACCCAGGACATCCCGCTCAAACACGATGCGGCGCTCCCACAACACGACCTCCTCTTCGGTAGCCCGGAGCGCGTTGATCTTTTGTATCTGGATGGTCATCTCCTCCCGGAACGTGGAGAGGAGACCTTTGATGTCGACAATATGCCCCACGTCCACTGCCTCGCATTCCGGCACTTCGAACTCCATCTTGGGAGGCGCGAGGCTGTAAGTGTTCGCCGCGCCTGTGGGACGCACAATCTTCACGGAGACATTGCATTCGATACAGACGCCACTGCTGTCGTCGATTGTGTACACACGGCGACCGTAAAAGTCGTCAATGGCGACGACAGCGCCGACGATGCGGGCCCATTTGATCGGAAGGTTGCGGTGGTGAAATGTGTTCTGTCCTTCACATTGCATGTCAGAACATGGCTAGGTAGTTGCGTGGATGATGTTTGCAGGCATACCTGCAAACTGGGGATGGAAGTCCAGGGCGTGAATCGCGCTCGCGTACATCAGGCAGTACGTGCGCTGTGTTGGGGCGAGGGAAGAGCAGTACGAGGGGTACAGCTCTGACACGCCCGTCATGGCATGGTAGGCATTGTTGATCAACAGCGCTGGTCGATATCGCGAGTGCGTCGGTGGAGGCGGTGGGTGTTGCGGAATGCCGTCATGTCGGTTTCGAAGTCGAGAAGCTCCGAGTCGCGTCTGGACGCGGTGGTTTAAGCCCACCAGCGCATCCCTCGGCTGGTGCCTGCGGGGGTCCAACCCCACTGGCTCCCGGCGGTTGCCGGGTTCTTGGCCGGCGCAAAGCCCGGATTAGATGGTCCAAGAAACACCCAATTTACGTCGCATCTTTACAACACAGACTGCCATCTGGTTCTTCGACTTCATCTCCCAAGCGACCGAATAACTCATAGCGCGTCTAGCAGTGCTGCGTCCCTGTGGTAGCAGAGTTCGTCCCGTCGTCAAGAGATGTAAATTCATCACTTTAGACTCTCAAGGCTCCTCAAAATCCACTGGCTGCCCATCGCCATACCAAAGCCTGCCCTTCCGAATCTCTATTGAACGACCTCGACCGACAGTCCACCTCAATCCAGGTGTGAACCTTCCCACGCCTTCCCTTGGCCAGTGTTCGTCCTTTAACCATTGGTTAATCGATTCGATCTTCTGAACCCAGGCCTCCAGACTGTCCCTGTCTTTCAGGTCTGACATATTGGCGAATCGCGCAAACGTGATATGGCTCGATGTGTTGTAATACTTTGATGTGATCTCCACGCCGTTCTCGGCGCAGATATTCGCTAGATCTCGTCGAAGGTGCAGATACGTATACCGGCAGTCCTCGACCGGGAGGAACGTTAAAGCGACCGCGGTGTCGTCCAAGCTCAGCATCGGTCGATCAAGGCCGGCGGGATGCTCAGTGGCATAGTCACCAAATTTTTTCGCGTGCGGCTTGGTCTGTTCTGTGCTGGCCTTGAGCTCTGCTGGGGTCTTGGAGTGGACGAGCTCGATGACCGTCATGTGAAGCCATTCAGGCGGAGACGACCAGATATCTACCCACGGTGGTCAGAGACATCAGAAGCTACAGCCCGTGGGAGCCGCCTACTAGGGGCAAGGGCCGACAATTCCTGTTGGATATGTAGAATCAGGTCTGTGACTTCCTTTGACGGCCAGGCAAAGATACACAGGTTGTTGCGTGGGTCAAGGTACCCGGGGTCGTTTAGACGGGCTGTGAGTATCTCGTCGACTGGCACTCCTGGATAGTCTGGCCGGAGGAGAAGCTCCCTGAACTTGTTGTTCCTGTTCACTCGATGTTCCGCACAAACCCTGGCAATCTGAACAGGATCACCCCGAGCTTCTGTGATGAACCTGTCGATGGCGTTTGTGAAGTCCATCTTGGTGTGATTGAGTTGATCTGACGGACTGGCCAATATTGCCTCATGACGAACGAACACTTCATTCAACCAAGGGGCTTCTGCTCGCAATCACCCCACCCCCAAGAACAGGGGTGTGTAAAAAATAACGTCTGCTCTCAAGTTGAGTCAGTCAGACAAAGGGGAAAGGGGCAAAAGAAAATAAAAAGTAATCGTACCCAGCTGAGCTGGGCGCGTCGTGAAATCCGCGACGAGGGCAGGATTTGAACCTACGCGGGCGAACCCAACAGATGGCTGGACGGGGCCTGTCCTGGAGGCCAGAGACAGTCCTGTTCGAGTCTGTCGCCTTAACCACTCGGCCACCTCGCCTGTTTGTTGCATAACTTGAAATTTTTCCGGCCCTACCCATAGTAGTAGTCTGGGCCACAGCACCCAGTCTGGGCCAGCGGTTTGGCGCCGGAGCCCACCCTTGACGGCCAGTCAAAACTGCCTGGGTGGGTGGGTAGGGCATCTGGGCTGCCTCGGATCAAGTCCTCTCCTGGTAACGCCGCCGATGATTAGAGGAGGTAAAGCGAAATTTCAGGGAGTTTTCCTGAGGAGAAGCTAAGAGATTCCCATTTTGGAGAGAAAAGGGAGGGCGCTAAAAAGGGGAAAGTCAGCGCCACAGGGTCTCAGACAGCCAGATTTGATGGTCGACTCGCCGTACCACGGCACTCTGCAAGTTGAAAAAAGAACCAAAAAATGAATCTCAACCCAGCTGCGCTGGGCGCGTCGATATATATCCGCGACGAGGGCAGGATTTGAACCTACGCGGGCGAACCCAACAGATGGCGCAGAACCGAGTCCGGAGACAGGCAGTTCTAGTCTGTCGCCTTAACCACTCGGCCACCTCGCCAGTTTTGATGACCAAGTGGGAAAAGTCGGCGGTTATGGCTGCCCCACTGGGCGCTGCCGTGGCAGGGGTGTTGCTGAAGAGGTGAATTCACCTCGAGTCAAAGTCCAAATCCCGAAAGGGAGGACGTGTCAATTTTCTGCAGGTGGGGTAGTGAGGTACTGATGGTTGACTTGGACTTACCGGCGTTGCCAGCGCAGAAACAGTCCTCGTCTCCGAGGGTATCTTTGTTGGAAACATGTTCTGCGGATGATGGATGCATTCTGGGTTGCGGCAAAAAAAGACACACATCGTCCGTGTAAAGCCGACGGGCATGATTGACGAGGGTCAATTCACTTCCTACGCTCAGCTGAGCACCACGCCGGAATGACAGAAAAGAACCATCCAACGCCCCAGGCTTCTCAAGACGTACCCAGCCCAGTCCGATTCCGAGTTCCCAACGCCGATACGTGATAGAACCAGAGAAATCACTTTGTCTTCTTCTTGGGCTTCTTCAGCCTGGCCGCGGCAGCCTGGAAGGCCTCTTCCGACGGCTCCTCTTCCGCTGCGAGCCGCTTGCCCTTCTTCGACTTGCTTGTCGCTCCGTACTTCTCCGCCAGGTTGTCCAGGAAGCCGGCGCGAGACTGCTGGTTGCGCTGGATCAATGCGGCCAGGTCATCTTCCCCTGATGCGGCCTTGCCTTTCTTCTGCTTCGACGCCTTCTTGTCCCCGAACAGCTTATCGTGCACGCCCAGCTCCTTGGCGTACTCCTCCGCCTCGGTCGCCTCGCCCTTCGCGGCCTTGACCCTGGCATCCCGTTTCCTCTTGCTCTCCTTGGTGTAAGCCCTGAAGTCGGGCACGTCCCCGGACTCGATGGCCTCGTCGAGGATGCTGCGGAAGCGCTCGTCATCTTCCAGGACGTTGCTGAGAATCACCGTCTCGTATATCTTGTCCATGTCGCCCTGGAAGGACTCGTAGGCTTGGAGGAGGTCATCCTTTTCGTCCAGCGAGCCCTTGTACCCCTTGGAGAACTTCTCGATCGCGTCGGCAGAGACGGCTTCGTGGAACAGGTCCCGGTAGAAATCGCTCCAGTTGAAGCCGTCGGCGTCGACGATGCATTCGGACGTCGAGCCTGTGGCATCGTACCGCTTGCGCCGGACGGGGTCGGACAGGATGGTGTAGGCGAAGGCGATGGCCTGGAAGGCCACATTGGCAGCTTCTTTCTGGTCCTCAGGAACCTTATCTGTGGAAGGTTAGGTGTGTTTATCGACCGGGTTTCGGGTTTCGGTGCGTACCTGGGTGGTTCTTCAGTGCTGCTTTGCGGTAGGCGGACTTGACTTGGTCGGCTGTCGCCTCGCGGTCGATGCCGAGGACCTCGTACGGGTCGATGCTGGGCGGGTCGCCCTCGACCAGGTCGTCTGCAGAAGACATGGTCGGGCAATCGATGTGATTTCGGTGAGGATTGCTAGTCGCGGATGGGGGTCCGATTCTTTGGATTGGGTGCAGTTGACAGTGACGTTGTGCAGCGTTGAGATGTGTAAAGACTCTAGATCAGGCTGGGTTGACGCGTTGAGACGCGCTGGGATAAAGTGGTTGCCGCGGTGCGGGCACTAAAGCGGAAAGTGGGGCAGCTACCTACCAAAAAAAGGTGTGGGCATCGCGGGGTTGCATTCTCGACTTGACCTCTCGAAGGACGACGACATCTCAAAGGACTTTAATTACTACTGGCCAACAACACAGGCTCCAGAGTATTTCAATCTCATCTCCCGATTGATATATATTCTGCTGAGAATGACCTCCATCGCCTCTGAAAGACCGAACATCGAGGCTGGGGATCACAAGGGATACATGCAATATGCACTCAGTTTAGCAACACTCTCACCACCAAAGCCGACCAACTTCCGAGTCGGAGCCGTGCTCGTCGACTCTGCCAAAAACACCATCTTGTCTACAGGCTACACGTTAGAGGTGCAAGGCAACACACACGCAGAGCAGTGCTGCTTCATCAAGCTTGCCCAGGCCCATGGCGTGGCTGAGGAGGCGCTCGGAACGGCCATCACGGGCACCCTCGCGCTGTACACGACGATGGAACCATGCTCCCACCGACTGAGCGGCAACCTGCCTTGCGCGCAACGGATACTTCGCCTGCATCCCCTGATCCAGACTGTCTACGTGGGCGTCATGGAGCCTGAGAAATTCGTGAGCGACAACACGGGGCGACGCTCATTGGAGGAGGCAGGCATCCGGTTTGTCCATGTCGCGGGATTGGAGGAGGAAATCCTGGCAGTAGCAACAGCGGGACATGTCGCCGGCAAGAGTGCATAGCTGTCAAGCTGCAGCAGCTGCAGAGTTCCGACGGCAAATGAATGATGACCTGATTGCTCGTGTGTCACAGAGGCTGGCCTCCCGCAGTGGCGGTGTTGGGCCAAGCTGCTTATCGTCCTCGCCTGGCCAGTGGGGGTTGCTTCTTTCCTTTGCTCTGACGACCGGGTTGTCCAATTGCCGGGGGGGGATCTGAAGCGGGAAAAGAAACAAAGATAGGCGGTGTGTCTGCCTCATGAGCATCCATTCAAGCCCTTGTATCCGACAGAGCTGAGCATGTTTCCCCCCAAGGCAGTTGCCCAAATTCCAAAATGCACGGCAAGGAACATGCCAATCGGGGGCCGACTAACTGCACTTGTGCATGCATCTGCAGCTCTCCCCAGTCCTGCGTTTCTGGGGTCCCGAAATTGATTGACCAGATCCTGGACGCCGTCATCAGCTGAGATGCCCGTTTGGCCCGTTTGAACTGATGGAAGGCAGAGGGGCAACAATCAGACCATCAACAAACACACACAATCTTGATACCCTCATTCTGCTTGGAACGGGAGCCAGTCCGTACTGGAGCTTCTTATCTTCTTCAGTTTAAAACAAAGCTCAAGGGTCCTCTGCAGCGCTGCCCCTGTTCCCCAGAAAGACCGTTGCCATTTTCGGACTGGACGACTGCTCAACGGCTGTCACTGAACTCTACCCTCACTTAGCTTTGAGCTTCCACCATTCCAACGTCATCGTTCACAGCTCATCCTCCTTCGCCAACCGTCTGGTTTACTGACTGGCTGTCTTGCCTCTTGCTGCAGAAATCCCAGACATTCGTCCTGCGGGCTCCCCGGCGGCCGCTGCAAGAGGCCAACAAGGCTCCGTCGTCCCGGGTGGCGCCTTCCGTCCTCTTGACTTCCATTCGATCTCATCACCCCTCACATCCCTCACCCTCTTTCCCTCTCTCAGGCTCTCTTTTATTTTCTCCTCATCCCTCAACCGCAAGCAGTTTTGGCGTTCATCTTGATACGCGTGTCTGGCTTTTGGCTTCATCCTTTACCATCATTGCTTAAGCTGCATAAGCAGCTTCGCTGAACAACCTCCTCGCCACCTTGCTGTTGCTATCATTCCCCCGCCAACACTTTCAATCCCTTACGGTTGCCTGACAGCCCCGTCGCTTTGATTCTTTGTCGACTACGTGTCTTGCCTCAAAGGTCTTCCCAGCTATCACCAACATCAACATGGCTGATCAGTACCCTGGCGGTCGTGGTCGTGGTCGTGGCGGAGGAGAATTCCGTGGTGGCCGTGGCGGAGGAGAATACCGCGGTGGTCGTGGCGGAGGCGGTGACCGCGGCGGCCGCGGCGGTGGTGGGTTCCAGGGCGAAGGTGGAGGCTTTCGCGGTCGTGGAGGACGTGGGTTCCCGGATGGCCGAGGCGGAGGCTTTCGCCCTGGTGGCCGTGGAGGACGTGGAGGAGGCAATACCGACAAGGTCTTTGGGTATGTCTGCCCTTCTTACTTCACTTACCCTCGAACCATGCTAACGTTCCTCCAGCCAAGATCGGGTCCCTGCCCCTGACGACGATGTCACCAAAGCCGAGGACCGCATCGTCAAGACCACCCAGACCCCTGAGAACAAGTCCAAGCATGCCGCCGACGTGGTCAAGGCCATAGCCGACCTCATGGCCAACCTCCATGTCTCGAACCATTCTCCTAGTATTCCCCTTCCCGTTCGTCCTGCCTACGGTACCGACGGCCGTCAGGTCACTCTCTGGGCCAACTACTTCAGAGTCGACCTCCAAGGTGGCGTCATCTACACCTATCACATCACCGTCAAGAGCAGCAAGGTTGATGGCAAAGATATGAAGGAAGTCAGCACCGACCAGCATGCACAGCAGCATGGTGTTCCTGACGCCGACGACGACGTGGACGAAGAGAAGAATGACGTGACAGGCCGGAAGCTCAAGGCCATCATCGAGCTCGCCATCGATCAACTCCGGCAAGAGGACCCATCGGCCATCTTCGTCACTGAATTCAAGAGCAAGCTCGTCTCGCTTCGCAAGATCAAGCGAAAAACCGACACCATCGAGGTCAGCTACCGTGGCGAGGATGGCACCAAGACCCCTCAGTCCTACTGGGTCACACTCACTCGTCCGCACGAGGCCTCTCTCAAGGCGGTCTTGGACTACGTCAGGACCATGTCGGATCCTTCTGACCCGAATGGTTCTCGCTTTCCCAAGTTCTCCGTCCCCGTCGATGCCCTTGGTGTCATCCTCGGGTTCAAAGCTCGGAAGATGCCCGAGGTCACTGCAGTGGGTAGCGCCCGTTACTTCTTGTGCCCGGAGAAAGACCGCGAGTCCGCTGTACTATCCCCCAAGCTGGAAGCCATTCGTGGCTACTTCCAGAGCATTCGCCTCGGAACCAACAGGCTGCTCCTCAATGTCAACGTCACCCATGGTGTCTTCAAGCAGGCCATCACTGTCGGCAAGCTGTGCGACTACCTTCAACTCGCGGTTTGCGGAGGCAGTGGCAGTGACATGGGCGCGTTTTCCAGGCTCAAGTCTCTGTCCAAGTTCCTTGCCAAGACCCGAATCGAGGTCCAATTCATGAACGACAAGGGCACGCTCTATAGTGCAAAGAAGGCCATGTGCGGCCTCACCGTCCGGGGGGAGATCAACGCGCCCCCGTCCGAAATCGCCATGCCCCAGTGGTATGGTGGCCCTCGAGAGGTCAAGTTCCGACTCAGGGCCAAGGACGGCCAGACGACCGTGATGGATGGCAAGCCGGCGAACCAGCTGTACGCTGTTGCACAGTATCTCGCGTGGAGTATGTCGGTGACCCAACTTTTCGAACGAAGCTTTACTGACTGGGTTTTGCAGAGTATCCGAACAAGTCCTTTGACCCGAGGTACCCTCTGGTCAATCTCGGCACTCCTGAGCGACCAGTCCTTTTCCCGGCCGAATGGTGCACCATCCTTCCCGGCCAGCCTGTGCGGGCCAAGTTGACCGGTGATGAGACGACCGAGATGCTCAGGTTTGCATGCCGCTCACCCTTCGACAACGCGGTCTCGATCACGACTGGCGGCCGCGATACCCTCGGGCTCGATGACGGCGCCGATTTGGCCAAGTTCGGTGTCACGATCGACAAGCAGCTCCTCACCGTGAAGGGCCGGGAGCTTGTGCCGCCTCGCGTATCCTACGGAGTCAACAAGGTCATCACCCCAGCCAACGGCAGTTGGAACATGCGATCGGTCAAGGTCGTCAAGCCCGGCCGCAATCGCATCGCGAATTGGGGCTGGCTGCAGTTCACCGATCGACAGAATGGCCCTAATAAGGAGGTTGTGACAGGGGCCGTTGCTGCGTTCGCCGGTTTTCTCAATGAGAACGGCATCATCATCGACAAGAACAAGGCAAACCAGGGTATGGTCTGTCACTTGACGCACCCTGCAGCCATGGAGAGGGAGGTCTTGGACACGTTTGAGAAGGTTCCCAAACCCGGTGCCACGACTCAACTCTTCCTCCTCATCATCCTTCCACGGCAAGACACCCAGCTGTACGCCTACGTCAAGCAATGTGCAGATATCAAGTTCGGATACCACACCGTCTGCATCCTCGAGCGCAACCTCATGAAGGGGGATCCGATGACTTGCGCCAACGTTGGCCTCAAATGGAATCTCAAGAATGGCGGCACCAACCACAAGCTGGATGACCCTGTCGGACTCATCAAGTCGGGCAAGACCATGGTCGTGGGGTACGATGTCACGCACCCGACCAACTTGCCGATGAAGAAGGAGAAGAAAGACAAGAATAAGAAGGGCGACAAGGACGAGAAGGGCGAGAAGGTTGCGCAGGACAAGAAGGACAAGAAGGACAAGAAGGGGGAGAGGGCTGGCCCTCCTAGCTTGGTGGGACTGGTCGCGAGCATCGACAAGGACTTGGGTCAGTGGCCTGCTGTCGCTTGGGAACATAACTCGAGGCAGGAGATGCTGGACGAGAAGTTCGTGGAACATTTCGGAAGCCGCCTGGATCTCTGGAAGATGAACAACAGCGGCGTTCTTCCCGAGAACATCATGATCTACCGCGATGGCGTCTCCGAGGGTCAATTCAGTCAGGTCCTCAACGACGAACTCCCCCACATACGGAACGCGTGTTCAAAGCGGTACGGCCCGGGAAAGATGCCCAAGATCTCCATCGTTGTCTCGGTGAAGCGTCATCAAACCAGGTTCTTCCCGACCTCGACCGCAAACATGACCACCAAGGGCAACATCAAGCCCGGCACAGTTGTGGACAGAGGAGTGACGCAGGCCCGGGTGTGGGACTTCTACCTGACTGCTCACGCCGCGATTCAGGGCACGGCGCGGCCTGCGCACTACACGGTCCTCCTCGACGAGATCTTCCAGGGTGAGAGGGCGATGGATGCGACTGCCAAGGCCAACCAGCTGGAGAGAATGACGCACCAGCTGTGCTACGCCTTCGGCCGGGCTACCAAGGCTGTCAGCATCTGCCCCCCAGCCTACTACGCCGACATCGTCTGTGAGCGGGCGAGAGTCCATCGGCCTGGCTATGGCGACGTCTCTGACGCGGGTTCTACCATGACGAGCACGAATGCCCAACGCGCTCCCCCTCTCATTATCAACAGCTATCCTAAAGACCCAATCGAGGTGCACGGACGCCTCAGGGATTCGATGTACTACATCTGAGGAAAGGGATCTGCGCATTTGGTTGGCATGATATGCTGGATACGCAGTTGCGGGATTGATGTGTTGCTTTGAGAGTTGTTTGACTCGGGGTTGACGGATGGATTGGATGTTCAAATAGGTGAGAAACTGAGGATAGAAAATGAGAAATAGGAAGACTTGATCCAGGATATCGAAGCGTCCCTGGTGATACAGCGAGACGAGATTCGTGCTGGCAGTGACTAAAGGAACGACTCATACCGCTGAGATGGACAACATGAAAACTCCAAGAATGGGAAGCGGGCGAGCAACTGCCTCTCAGCCATATCAGGCAACGACATTTGACTGATGGCTTGAGGCTCCGAGATGGAGGAGCCCGGAACAATAAGAGCACGAGGGCGCATCTTGGCCGGGTGAAGCGGATAAGTCGGCGACATTTCGAGGCCGAGGCCGAGCCGGGCCTGGCGAATCGGAGCTTGGCACCTCCAGACGGCTTTGGGGTAGGGGGCGGCCTAGGCCCGTTTTCACCCTGAAGCCAGGCCGAGAGCGAAGTACCGGATCTAGGTTATTGTGGTGGGAGAGACACCAGGCCGTTGGCGTGAAAGGCTGTCGAGGGGGGATCGATGACCCGAGTCGGCGGTCACACGACGGGCGCTGGCGCTAGGAACGAGGGCAAGGCAGCAGTGAATTATTATCGTCGTTCGGGGAGATTAGAGTGCGAGGGCTACTTTTGTGAAGATTTCTTTTCCTCTCAGATGGGACGGATCAAGGAGTGTTGTGAGACATTCGCTACCTGAGTCGGTAGGTATTGGGTGGTGAAATAAAAGGGCTGGGCCCCTTGGGAGATGGGACGGAAGGCTGATTGAAATTCACAGCATCTCGAAAACTCGAAAGCCGTTCACCAGAGAGCCCGAGGAATTATCATCCAAGGAGCCAAGTCGACCAGGCCAGATATACGCCTACGTACTGTCTTGCTATCAAGTCACCCTGGGACATCCACGGAGACCACATTGCCATGAACTTGACGGAAAAGGAAGAACACCCGGCGGTGCCCGGAGCATCAACACCGACCCCTGATAGAGACACTGAGAAGACTTCCACAGAGAATCCACTCGAGCAGCCAGAAACGATCAGGGACGATGAGAAGGCAAAGCAGGATGCCGCCCCTCCAGCGTCCCAGGACGAGAATGAAGACGACGCCGACTACCCCCACGGCCTCAAGCTGGCTCTCGTCATCACGTCCCTCTGCCTCGCCATCTTCCTCGTCGCCCTGGACCAGACCATCATCGCCCCCGCCCTGGGCGCCATCACGGCCACCTTCCACTCCGTGAAGGATATAGGATGGTATGGCGCGGCATATCTGCTCACAACCACGGCGCTCCAGCCCATCTACGGCGCCATCTACAAGCGGTTCAACGTCAAGATCGTCTTTCTGCTCGCCGTCTTCATCTTTGAGATCGGAAGTGTCGTCACCGCCGCCGCCCCCTCATCGACAGTCTTCATCATCGGCCGTGCCGTTGCCGGCATAGGCACGGCAGGCCTCTTCTCCGGCGGCATCGTCATCCTCTCCTACACCATGCCCCTTCGCAAGCGGCCCATGGTCTTCGGAGCCATCGGTGGCATGTGGGGTATTGCATCGGTTGCTGGTCCCCTGGTAGGGGGCGCCTTCGCAACACGTACGTCCCATCCCCTGACCCCCTATCTTCTTCTGCTGCCCTCCCCTCAGCCAGCTGACTGCCTCCCCTCAGACGTCACCTGGCGCTGGTGTTTCTACATCAACCTCCCCATCGGCGGCATCGCCATGGCCGTCATCTTCTTCTACCTCCACATCTCCCCCCAGCGCCAGAACTACAACCCCGACGGCCTCTCCATCCTCGCCCGCATCCTGCAGCTAGACCTCCTCGGGGCCTCCATCTTCATCCCCGCCATCGTCTGCCTCCTCCTAGCCATGCAGTGGGGCGGCGCCGAGTACCCCTGGTCCAGCGCCCGCATCATCGGCCTCTTCTGCGGCGCCGGCGGCATGCTCATCGTCTTCGCCGGCATCCAGCTCTGGAAGGGCGAGGGCGCTATCCTCCCGCCCCGCCTCTTCCGCGACCGCAACGTCCTCTGCGCCATGGCCTTCGCCTTCTTCTTCGGCGGCGCCATCTTCCCCCTCATCTACTACCTCGCCCTCTACTTCCAGGCCATCCAGGGCGTCAGCGCCGTGCAGGCCGGCATCAAGATCCTGCCCCTCCTGCTCGCCATGGTCGTCAGCTCCATCGTCAGCGGCGGCCTCATCACCGGCATCGGGTACTACAACGCCGTGGCGATCCCCTCCATGGCGCTCTTCGCGGCCGGGTCCGGCGCCCTGGTGACCCTAGACCTCGACACGCCGCTGCGGGAGTGGTTCGGGTTCCAGGTCCTCGCGGGCCTGGGCGTCGGCGCGGGCTTCCAGCTGGGCGCGCTCGTCGTGCAGACGGTGCTCGGCCAGGAGGACATCGCCGTCGCGACGGCGTGCGTGCAGTTCTTCCAGGCGCTGGGCGGGGGGCTCATGATCGGGGCCGCGCAGGCGGTGTTCCAGAACGGCCTGATCTCGGGGGTCACAGACGACACGCGGGGGATCAACCCCCAGATCTTCATCAACTCGGGCGCGGACCAGGTGCGGCCTATCCTCACGGCGATGCACCGGGAGGACGCCATCGTGCCGGTCCTGACGGCGTATATGGATGGGCTGAGGGATACGTATTGGATCACGCTGGCATGTGCTTTGGCAGCGTTTGTGACCACCCTCGGGTTTGAGTGGAGGAGTGTCAAGAAGGCAAAGAAGAAGCAGGGTGGCGATGCTGTGGCCGTTGCTGCTTGAGAAGGCCGTGGGAACATTGTATGATATATTGTACCATATGGCGGGACCGTCGAGGGTTATAGAGGTAGAGGGAAACTTACCCAGCTCTGTTCAAAGTACTAATCTTTACATCTCTTCAGCTTGAAGACGGGCACCTCTCAGTGGTGCCGTTCAACATCGAGGCTTCGGCCTACTGTGTGTCTTCTGGTGGCAGATCCCAGGCCACCCTTGTTGTCGAAGCCCCTTTTCTTGCAGCCAGGGCGGCGACGTTGCCGCCGCCAACAAAGTGCAGCACCCATTCCCTCACCTTCCTCGTCTTATCCAACTGCGGATCCAAAGAAGTCTTCTTCGACGTCAAATGTTCCAGGCGATAGTACCCGCCTTCGTCCCGCTCGTCCAGCCTCCGCCGGTGCAACAGGTGCACCCTGGTCAGGTTCTTGCGCAGGCTCTGCCCGTACACCTTACCCCTGAAGACATGGAGGGCCACGTTCTGGAGCATGACGACGTCTTGTCTCCGCAGCTTGGACAAGATTGTCTGGTGGGCGTCTTGCTGAACGCGCCGAACACCGTCGTTTTCAGACGAGGGCAGCCAGAACGTCACGCTGAACCCGGACCGGGTCTCGTCTCCAAGGAGAAGCTCGACGAGTGACATGTGCTTTCCCCAGCGAGTTTTCACCTCGCGCGGCTGGGATATTGAGATGATGCCCGCGATGAGGTTAACGGTCACGGTGGCAGGCGCCAGGGCGAGGAGGTCCTTTGCTGAGGGGACATCTTCGAGATCGCTCAGGTGGGCGCTGCCGGCGAGCGGGGGACGGACAGAGAGGGTAGAGATGTCGCCTTCCGTGGTAGTGTTGAAGGATTTGGATGTTGTGAGGAAGGATGTCGTGCCATCGGCCTCGAAAGACGTGAGGTTGTTGTCATCTGGGCCGGGGAGTTGGGACGAATGGATGTCCTGGTGGCGGGCAAGGGATTGATCGTAGAACTGAGACAGAATCTCTTGGTTCTGTTGACTCTGGGATCGGAACTGCGATGTTGCATCTTGCCGAGTCCCATGGCCGGTTGAGTCGAAGGACAAGCTGGCGGTGGTGAAGAAGTTGTCGTGAGGCTGGAAATCATGACCAGGGAGAACGTCGGGGAAGGCGTAGAGCTGGGAGAGGCCTGTTTCTAGGCGTCGCCGTTTCAAAGGTAGAGACCGCCATGCTACTTGGGTCTCAGGACTGGCGGTATGTTGTGCTGGTTCGCCGAGAAAGGTTGAGATGGGCTCCGTGAAGGTCGTGAGCGGATTGAGGATGTCTTGGTCGAATGTGCTAGGATCGGGCGCACCGGCGAAGAGAATGATCTTGGAAGACATGCACAGCCGTATACAAAATGGTTCTGGGTGTAGGTTTGATCAGCCAGGGGTAAGTTGTGTCGGGCAGAGCCGCGAGGTCGACTTGATGAAGGTGAGGATTCACGTCCATCGAGTCTTGAACTTGGATGGTGTTGAGGTTCACCAGTATTGAGGGACAGGTGCTGGCAGCTGGTGGGCGGTGGAAACCCGGGGTGCTCTTCAGCGCACTTCACTGCCTGTCCACTGTTTTATAGGGGGAGCTTCCACCAAGGCCACCTCACAAGCATCCATCGTCCCGTCCCCTCCGTGACAATAGGTGCACTTCAAGTTCTGATGTGAGAACGGGATACCTATGTCTTGCCTCATTCTCATTTATAACTGAAAAAGTATCCCTCCTCGCTCAACGTACTTTCTCCTGGGTTTCATGTGATGGATGTCCCTTGGCTTCTCAGATGTTCTCCGCTGGAGACGCCGGCAGAGGGTTCGGCGGAATTAAGCCGCGGCAGAGAACCTCGGCATCTCCAACAACTACATCAACACATGGCCGATCATCGCATCCGTCTTACATCAATCAACTCCCATTGACACAGTTTTTATTAGACACCAGAAGCACCCGGATTTCAAGCTTCGAAAAACCGTTCCCAATTGGCTTTTCAAGGTTTCTGGAAATAATTACCATTGGATCTCTTTCGCCGCCAGCTTCCATCAGCCATGTCATCCTCATTCCTCATCAAGGAGCACATCGTCGATGCCGCCTACATCAGAGAATACCCACGGGCCATTAGGACATCACAAAATGACGTCTTGAAACTTCACGTCAAGGAGTACACGCCCAAGGATAACACCAATCCCCAGCCGGGAGACATCACCGTCATCGGCGCCCACGCCAATGGCTTCCCCAAGGAGCTCTACGAACCTCTGTGGGAGGACCTGCTCTCATCCTCCCACGCTCATGGCTTCCGCATCCGCAGCATCATCATCGCCGACGCCGCCTGGCAGGGCCAGTCCGGCATTCTCAACGAGTCAAAGCTTGGCAATGACCCCGGCTGGTTCGACGTATCCCGCGACATACTCCAGATGATCAACACCCTCCGCCCTCCCCAACCCCTCGTGGGAATCGCCCACTCGTTCGGCGGCAACGCCATAGTCAACCTCTCGCTCATGCACCCCCGCCTCCTCTCGACTCTCGTGCTCCTTGACCCTGTCATCTCGAAGTGGTCCGCCAACGCCAAGGGCTCCGTTACCGCCTCCCCGGCCGCCAGCTCCGCCTACAGGCGCGACATCTGGCCGTCCCGCGCCGAAGCCGCTGCTTCCTTCGCCCGGAACCCCTTCTACAAGTCCTGGGACCCGCGCGTGCTGGACGCCTGGACGACACACGGGCTGCGCGACACCCCGACGCCTGCGTACCCGGACGAGGGCGCCGGCAAGGTCACGCTGACGACGACGCGACACCAGGAGGTATTTACGTTTTTCCGTCCTACCTGGGATGCCTATGACGCCGCGGGTAAGACAGTTATTCGCCCAGACCTTGTCCCAGACCTGGACACCTCGCTCAACGACCGGTTCTACACGTATCCCGTGTACCGGTCCGAAGGTGCCGCCACGACTGATCGGCTCCCCAATGTAAGGCCTGGGGTGTGTTACATTTTCGGCGGGGACAGCGACCTGTCGACGCCCGAGCTGAGGGACGAGAAGATGCGGACAACGGGTGCCGGTATTGGCGGCAGCGGTGGACGGGATAAGGGCCGGGTGAAGGAGGTGACCCTCGTGAAGAGGGGGCATCTGGTGCCCATGGAGGTGCCAAAGGTCTGCGCTGAAGAGGCGGCACGGTGGATTGGGCAGGAGCTGGGCTTCTGGAGGAGAGAGCAGACCGAGTATGAGGAATGGCAGAAGAAGCCTGATGATGAGAAGATTATGATCACAGATGAGTGGCGCAAGAGGCTTGGAAGGGCAGAGAGGCCAGGCAAAGCGAAGATTTAGAAAATTTAGAAGAAGGAGAACGGTTCACATAACTAGAGACGCCATCTAGCTTATTGTGTCTGCAACATCGCACCTAATTGTAGCTTTTTTTGTGGCTGGCTGTGAAGGATGTGACGATCCGGGCTGATCGTGGCAGGGCAGTACCTGAACCGCATACCTCATCCGCCGATCCCTTCCACATCGCCTGGATGAGATGCTACACTGACGTCTGCAGGTCGAGGGCCCTGTACATCACTCAGGTGCCTCCGTACATAAAGCTGGGACTGCCGACAAATGTTTAGAAGTCTTTTTGCTGAACATCACCGACAAATAACGAAAAGACAGCCTGCTGCGGTGACCATTTCTGGGCAGCCTCACCCACGACAGTTTTTTTTCTCTTCATACTTACCAGCTTGTCGCTTCTCACATCATATCGCGCGATTCGGCATAGGGCCACTCTCGTCATGACTGCCGACCTCAGCTGCCCAGGCACCAGGCGAACAGACAGGCGCCGCGACATCTGGGCATCCAACTCGGACAGGGTCGTCTGCTGGGCCCCCTTCAGCCAGGAAGCAGTCGAGCCACTCGGCGGGTGCTGCAACGCCAGCGTCGCCGTGGAGGACGAATGGCCCGAGTTCTACGATTTCCCAGGCATCGAGACTGAATGCATCGTTTGGTGCAGCATGATGGGAAATGGCACCATGGCCGGGGATGACGAGGTCTTCACAGACGCGATGCAGTGTCTCACTGAGTACCGGAATTCGACATGGGGAGCGAGGGTGCGGTGTAATCGGGCGAGAGACCCTCCGCCTATGGATCTGGAAGATCCTGATGGCGACGGTAGTATCGCCGGTGATGCGGGAGATGGAGACGATGCGGCGAGTTTGGTGAGGAGTGGTGGCATGGCTGGGCTTATGGGGCTATTTGTCTCTTTGTTGCTCGCATCTGGCATTGCTTTCTAGCCTGTGTTTATGAATCTGCGCTTGTTGTCGAAAGTAGCAGCTCAGCTGTGTGTGAAAACGTCAAGATGATCATATTTGGTGGTTTGCATCTTTATGCTCAAGGTACCTGCTCAAGTACCCCAGAAGAAGTGAACATTCACTGAACAATGACGCAGGTCACGTGCACAACGCGACGCGACCAACCTCCGCGGGCACTTAGCGGCACGGACTTGGAGTGCGCCTTCCTTAGCGCAAGAGCTGTCGCGATGCTTCACTCCTGCTCTCCCCTCCTACTCCGGCTCTCGTCCGCACTCCCTGCCATTGCGCCGCCATCGTCCACTGCTCGAATTGCGGCTTGATCTATGTTTGTTTGATACTATCGGCAGAGCTCCGCCTGCTGTTTCCTGTTTGCAATTAGCTTGAACGAGGCCACCGCCCTCCTCGCCGCCCACCATGCCTCCCGGTACGTTACTGCGACCCTTCCTTCCTCTTCCTCCGAATCTTTCCACAACTCTCGACTCCTCTTCTCCACCACCGAAATCCATTATCGAAAGCCTCGAAACTCTTCCGCCACGATCTTCCCCCACCCTCCTGCCCCGCCATCATCATGGGTCGAGGTCGCCCCCGCAAGGATGCCCATCCGAAGGCGAAAGCTGCGCCCACTGTCGCGCAACAGCGCAAGCGCAAGATCAAGCTAACTGCCCACCCAGCCCTCAGCGAGGATGAGGAGTCCGATATCGAGCTCGTCAGGCCCGACATCGAGGTCCCCCTCCGCGAGAAGCGCCTGAGCAAATCGGTCGATGCCGAAGACAACGACGACTCTGCGCCCAACGGCGCCGCTGACGAGGACGCCCAAGAGGACGAGGAGGACGAGGAGGACGAGGAGGATGAGGAAGACGACGATGACGAGGAAGCGTATGCGCGACGACTACTGCCTCGATGCCGTGCGCGGAACATGCGCTAACCCCCGTCGCAATACAGCTACATCGTCGAGAAGATCCTGGACCACAAGGTCAATGCCAATGTACGTTGGCTGCGAAGGCATCGGTTCCTCTACAGCAATCTCGAGACTGACTGTGTACAAGGGCGAAATCACATTCCGTGTGAAGTGGGAGGGCTACGAGAAGAAGGCGGATCAGACCTGGGAACCCGAGGACGGCCTCCTGTATGTGCCCCACCCCGCAATGCCTTCATGCGCGGGAGCTAACCAAAACTTACAACAGTGAGGGCGCTGCCGAGATCCTCGAGGAATACTACAGCAGGCTCGGTGGTCGGGAGCAAATCATCGAGCAGACGGAGAAGGCCAGGACCACGAAAAAGCGCGGCCGCCAGTCGGGCGGTGCGCAGACGGCACCTGCCAAGCGGCGCAGGAACGGCGCACATCCAGCCGACGGCGAGGCGCCCGCCAGTGCTTCCGCCAACGCTTCCTGGAAGCCGCCCAGCGGTAGCTGGGAGGAGGACGTGGATACCATCGATGCGTGCGAGGATGAGGACACAGGCAAGCTGATCGTCTACCTCAACTGGAAGAACGGCCACAAGACGAAGCACACCACGGACGTCATCTACAAGCGGTGTCCGCAGAAGGTATGCTCCCGCGACAGCTGGAGTCGGCGAACACAGACTGACTCGTACCACAGATGCTTCAGTTTTACGAGAAGCACATCCGCATCATCAAAAACCAGCCAGCAGAGGACTAGTTGTCGGCCAGCCACACGATGTTCATGCTGAGGAGAAACACAGGCAAATAAATCATCAGGGACGTGATGTGGGAGGACGAGGTGTCGATCAGGCACGCGAGCTTCATGCAATTTTCTCCCAGTGCTAGCGCCGGCATCTGGGTTTTTCTTCTTCCTCTACTTTTGGCGTCGACGGGCATCGCGAGTTGCGCTGCGAATTCTGCCTCCCACGACGTATATCGACCACCGTCGGAGAGAGTGCTGGAGATTGTATTTTAGCTGGGAACAAGGGATAGGGACGGGGCGCTTTTGCGAAAGGCGGGTTTCCTGCCTGCCAAAATCTTGCTATATTGTGCTTTGGTGGAGCCAAGCGCAGCAAGAGAGGACATGTTATGACGCAGGAGCTTCGAGACATCTTGAGCAGAGAATTGAAGCTTGTCAATATCTATCGGCGACGGGGCGGCCCCGGTGTTCGGGCTGTGACCGGGAGAGCTTGGACAGAGCTTGGGCGGCCGAGTGAAAGTATCTTCCCAGCCATTTCTCGCTTCGGAGTGACCTGACATTGGCTGGACCCCTGCCCAGGTGGTTGGAACCTGCCCGCCCGGACTCGAGCGGGGGTGGTATCCACTGTCGAGCAAACTCCCGGGCCCCACCCCCCGAAACCGAAGCGGCGCCAGGGGTCGTCCCGTCGCTGAGCTGTCGCCTGGCCCAGCCTTGCCATTTTATTGACTTGCGCCCAAAAGACGGTGGCGGGGCAACGCCCATTTATCAGGTGTGCTCCCGCGCCAGTCTCCCTCTGCCATGCCATTCCCCATTCCACACCTCTGCTGCTACACCTTGAAGACATTTCTGATTGAACATCTACCTTGTTCGGACTAGCGACTCGAAAGATTACACGATCAAGCATTGCACCACCACTACTACCTGTACTGAACACCTCGACTCGCTTGGCGGCCTGACTTACACGACGGACTCGAACCCAACGTCGACGAGATCAGTCAAGACTCCGACATTGCTGAAGAACACCATTGGTGAGTCTTTCTCTCTCTTCTGAATTGCGACAAGACGAACCAACTAACAACTCTCTCAGCTTCGTCATCATTTCCTGCATTCCTCGAGCTGTCTGGACTTGGGAAACGAGACACCATCCAAGGTCGTCCCACCTCCGCATTCCAGCCTGAACAACCACCACCTCCTCCCCTCTCTCTGAACACCCCTCCCCCGCACCCGCCACGATGAATCCCAACGACACCATCGCCGTCATCGTCATCGTCCTCTTCGCCGTCCTCGCCCTCGTCGCATTCGGTATCTACCGCCTCGTGCGACAAGCCAGGCAGAGCATGAGCGTCACGAGCAGCTCCGGCGGCAGCCACACGACGGTGGACTGAACGGTTCTCGTGAGGGCAGGGTTGACAACCTGCTGCGGCCGCGGCCGCTACAAACTACAAAGAAGAGGGCGATGGTGCCCGAGAAAGAGGAATACCCCACCGCTGCTGTGCGGATCCAGCGACTTGATCTGGATCCGACACGGCGGAACCGAGTAATGAGGACGCACGACGCCCTGGACGCATGAATGTCACGGGAGATACGCATGGGAACAAGGCATATGGGCGGCATTTGCGATTTGACGATGTACATGATATTTACGGACGGGACACCCCGAGAGGATCTACGGAGCCAGAAAGACTGAACGGCCCGGCTGACGGGCGAGGATATGTCCTCTTGAAGACACGATGTATATAGATAGGCACGGCTAGCGGGTCACGGCGCATTTGTTGGTTTGGCAATGCATACTGAGCATTCTGATCTTGGACTATTTGGATCCTCTTCCTCGGTGCTTTTGTGATGTAGTGATGTGTCCGTCAGGGCGCCTTCGGTATATTGCTGGTCTTATCTAGCATGATCGCTTACTTTAGAAACCGTACACCTTTCGCAACAAGTTCATCACCGCATCAGTATCTACCTCTTTCCCTTCTTGCGCCCCTTCTTCTCAGGGACGCTCGCGCTCCCTTCGGCCAGCTCTCCCGCCTCGACCTTGCCCTCGTTCTCAAGCTCCTTCAGCTTCTCCTGGCCAGAGATGAACATGCTCAGGTCCCGGTTCATATCCTCCAGCTCGGCAATCTTGCCCTTCTGCTCACCATCCCGCGCCCTCAGCGCCGTGACAACCTCGTCCGAGTGCTCCACGCGCTTCATCAGTCCCTTGCTCATCTCCTTCTCCTCCTGCACGGCCTTGCCCAGGCTCCGGGCAAGCTCCTGCGCCTTCTCGGCCCTGCCGCGCTCCCGCGCCGCCTCCTTCTCGAGCTGCGGCACCGTCTCCCTCCTCAGCCGCCCGAGCTCGCCGCGCATCGTCTCGTTCTCCGCCCGCAGCGCCTCGATCTGCCGCGCGTTCGCATCGGCCGCCGACGACGCGTTCGCCGCCTTGTCCGCGATCTTCCTGATCATCTCCTCAAAGTACACCCGCTGCGACTCCAGCTGCGACGTAAGCAGGTGCGAGTACTCCAGGCCGATGTTCTCGAGCTTCGCGCGCGGGACCACGTCCTCGTCCTCCCCCGCGCCGCCCTGCCGGTTCGCGGCCGTGCTGTCCGGCAGCTCGACGACCTTGCCGTCGCCCTTGTCGCGGATGAGCCGGTGCACCCACGTGTCGCCGGCGTAGTCCCAGACGTGCTGGGTCTCGAGCTCCAGCGCGAAACAGTGCGCGGTCTCTTTCCAGTGGTCCTTGGCATGGCCGTTCTTGTAGCGCCCGCAGCCTACCCTGCCGCAGATGAGGCAGATCCAGAGGTCGTCGGGGGTGTCGCAGACGCTGCAGAGGTTGGAGACGGACCCGCCGAATGGTTGGTTGTACGGGTTCGCGGGGTCGAAGGCCTCGTTCGTGTGGCGGCAGATGGGGCACCCGGAGCCCTTCCAGCTCTCCAGGCATGTGCAGTGGAAGACGTGCTGGCAGGCGATCGTCATCAGGCCGGTCGTGTCATCCATGCGCTCGAGGCAGACGGCGCAGGTGGGGAGCTCGATCAGATTCGGGGTCGGCGGCGGGAACGGCCTCAGCGTGTTCGACACGGGCGTGGATCCGGATGGCGTGAAAGGGTCGCGACTGAGGTCTGGGAAGTGGCCGTCTGGCCTGGTTGGTGTCTCGAAGGTGATGGACCTGACGAAGACGACCTGGCAGACTTGCCCGACGTCGCTCAGCGGCTTTCCATCAAACTCCTTCTGCCACTGCCGTGCCCTTTGAGAGGTCTGGAACTTCATAAGTACCAGATAACGGTTCATCTGGGCCGTCATGACGAGCCTGTAGTGGCTGATGCCCTCTCTCCACTGGTGGCCGATGAATCCCAGGAGGTCCCGCGGCACCATATAGCTCGGGACGGCCGGGATACAGAGGATGGTGCAGTCATCCTCTTTCTGGCCATCGCCGTTCTCCTCGGGCGAGATTCGAAGGCTCGGTGTCTCCTCTTGCTCCCTGTAGAAATGGACGACTCCCCATCCGGCCTCGGTGTTCCTCGTCTCGACGGGCAAGACCTTGGCCTTGGTCGGCCTGCCTCCGCTGCTGTACATCGGGCCAATACCCGTGGCAGCATGAGAGCTGCTGCTGGCCTCGTTCTCCGCCATGTCACGGGGGTTGTTCTCCTCGTCGAAGCTCTCGATCCTGACCCGCCCAAA
The DNA here is from genome assembly GCA_001599815.1 of Furcasterigmium furcatum. Taxonomy (NCBI): domain Eukaryota; kingdom Fungi; phylum Ascomycota; class Sordariomycetes; order Glomerellales; family Plectosphaerellaceae; genus Furcasterigmium; species Furcasterigmium furcatum. Next base: position 5,108,782 of record BCIA01000006.1, read on the forward strand.
GCGCCAGTCTCTGACAGCCGTTTCGGGGCGGATCGCGACAGTCGCCGGTGGTGGGGGAAAGCTCTGTGTCCTGGCCTTCCACTGCCGCTCTGAGAGTATCTCGATGTTTTTGCCGTCCTCTTTCTCGGCCGCTGCTCGCGAGGGGCCGCAGTCTATCACGCTGGCTCCTGGTGTCTCTCCCGGGAGGTTTTGGTGATGGTGGCTTGGTTTTCGCACGTTGTCTGAGGACTGTATAGGCGAAGGCTGTGGCCTGAAGGGCAGCGAAGCTTTCGTTTTGTCTTTGAGAGGGTGCGATGGAAGCTCGCCGAAGATGTCTGTTCCGAGGCAAGGAAACCAGTTGTCGGCCGCTGGACGGGCGGAGTGGCCTCCGACAGCGCCGCCGTTGCTCGTGTTCGTAGACGCCTTCGGTTCTGGCGTCGGGTAGAGTTCGAACTTGAGATGGTAAAAGTACGAGGGCATCTCTATCCGGGCGATAGTTGTCTGCAAGATAGCTTGCGAATCGAGTAGCGTTCTTGTGAGATAAGAATGGGAGGTGCTGGTTACGGCGGTAGAATAACCTCAACAGATAGACCTTTCCACAGGACTGAGAAGCCAAACATGCCGTACAAAATCTGGGAAAGGGAGATGTCGGAGGCGGGGTTGCGATGTGTCGAGGAATTCATGAAGCTCTTCAGCCATGTTTTGGGTGGGTTATCAACTGGAACTCAAATCGCCCAGCGTCCAGTCATCCCACTAATCAAGTCCCCCAGCATGCCCAACACACCGCCTTCTCCATCAAGGTGACCCCTCCAAAACCCCACCGCAGCTTCACCTAGGCCGTCTTGGTACTGTACTCGCCCCTTCGAATGTCATCGAGCAGGAGCTCCTCAACGCTACATCTGAAAATGTCTAGATCATGAGTCACTGCGAGATCAAGAAGCTTATCTGATCACAGATGGAAAGGCGAAACATCACATGGAATAGAGAGACCAGATGGAATCACGAGTGGACAGAAAAGTCTGTATTGCTGCGCTCATGTCTGCGCGCGCTGTGCAGCTAGTGCTGCCTAACGAGTTCATCGTTCATTGATGCCAAAACCGTGCCATCATTCCTGACCGATGGATATTCCGAGAACGCCGAAAGCAGTGCCTGTGTTGTTATTGGCGATGAAGAGGACATTGCCAGCCGCCTACTGGCCGCCACGAAGACGCAGGACGAGATGCAGAGTCGACTCCTTCTGGATGTTGTAATCCGACAGGGTACGTCCATCTTCCAGCTGCTTTCCAGCGAAGATCAGGCGCTGCTGGTCAGGAGGAATACCCTCCTTATCCTGGATCTTCGACTTCACGTTATCGATCGTGTCGGACGATTCGACTTCCAGGGTAATAGTCTTGCCGGTGAGGGTCTTGACAAAGATCTGCATACCACCACGCAGACGAAGGACGAGATGCAGGGTAGACTCCTTCTGGATGTTGTAGTCAGACAGGGTGCGGCCATCTTCCAACTGCTTGCCCGCAAAGATGAGGCGCTGCTGGTCGGGAGGGATGCCCTCCTTGTCCTGGATCTTGCTCTTCACGTTGTCGATTGTGTCAGAAGACTCGACTTCCAGAGTGATGGTCTTTCCGGTGAGGGTCTTGACGAAAATCTGCATGCCACCACGCAGACGGAGCACCAGGTGGAGGGTGGACTCCTTCTGGATATTGTAGTCGGAGAGGGTGCGGCCATCCTCAAGTTGCTTGCCGGCGAAAATCAGACGCTGCTGGTCGGGAGGGATACCCTCCTTGTCCTGGATCTTCGACTTGACGTTGTCGATGGTATCGGAAGACTCGACCTCGAGAGTGATGGTCTTTCCGGTCAGGGTCTTGACGACTGAGGAGGGACGTTAGTTGCTGGTGGGCGGGAAAGAGCTCGGAGATGCCGACTTACAGATCTGCATGCCACCGCGAAGACGGAGAACCAGGTGGAGCGTGGACTCCTTCTGGATGTTGTAGTCGCTTAGGGTGCGACCGTCCTCGAGCTGCTTACCAGCGAAAATGAGACGCTGCTGATCGGGGGGAATGCCCTCCTTGTCCTGGATCTTGGACTTGACGTTGTCAATGGTATCCGAGGACTCCACCTCAAGGGTGATGGTCTTGCCAGTCAGAGTCTTGACGAAGATCTGCATGGTGACGGTTGACGCTGTTTGCGCTGCTGATTCTGTTGCGTCGGGTGTAGGTGATCGTGAGAGAGAAGGGGAAAGGACGAGTCTCTTGAACCAGATGTGGTTGGGGATAGAGAAGGGTTGGTGTGGAAGAGGGGAAAAGGTGAAGGTTTGGGTTGGGTGAGGCGAAGAGGTTAAATAGGGTGGCCTCGAGGATGGGAGGCGAGGAGGCAAGGCAGTCACGGCTGGTTGAGGAGGCAGGCAGGCGCAGACTGGCCGGAGTGACTGGGAAGTAGCCTTGGTTGGACCGGGGGCGGGGGTGATTCATCAGCGCTATGCGCAGCAAGGCACGGCGCTAAGAGGAGGCAAGGGCCCGCCGGAATCGGCCGGAAGGCTCCAGAAAGTGGAGGACCCAAGGTTGCGAGTACTTCAACTTACGAAAAATTTACTACGCAATAATAAGTACTCGCTACACAGGCGAGTTACGACGGACCTCTCAGCCTTCCCACTTACGAGGCCTGCACTGGGGTAGAATGTCACTGCCCGGGCGGGCATCGCTGGCGAATGCGACACATCGTCCCTTGAGTGATGACACAGCCTACTACCTCAATCAGATCTTTCTGCGACAAACCGGGAGACCCCTTTTTCATTTAGCTGCTCAACTGTGTCCGATGCTTCTATCTTCTAGGTGGAAGATGCCAGGTGTACCTCGGTATTCCGCCGACGAAGATGCATGATCCAACCTGACCTTATCAGCTGAGCACATCCCTGCTGGTCTGTCACCCCGCCCGCTCGCTCGTTCCGAACCAGGGAGTGCCTCTCGCTCCTAAATCAAGAGCGAGGCAGTCGGCTTGAAGATAGGCACTCAAGCACTGCAGGGGGTTGCGATCGGACAATCGGCGGACACAGAACGCGGGCCAAATGTTCGCGATGATATCGCAGCAACGAGGCCAAATGGCATCATTCCAACAGCCCAACCCGCCACCGCTTTCAGCGACGGGAGGCCCAACAACCAGCCAGACTGCCAGGTCCCAGACTCCCAGCGAGACACCTCCAAAACAGCTCCACTTTTCCCCCAAGACAAGCATCGCCAGCCCATGTTCCTCGCCACCGGACCTCACCATTCTCCAATCCGACCGAACCTTCAGAGCCTCAAGACGGACTGATCTACCTTTCCCGCCAATCGCTTGTCCAAAGCTAAGACGGTCAGATCGGCCACCCTCTTCTTTTCTTTCAACCACAGCGCGCTCCCGTCTCTCGACGTCGTCCAACATCGTGACATCTTCGTCCGCGAGGAGTATGGAACCCGGACCCCTGCACTGACTGACCACCCAAGCCAGACACAGTCGGGGCACAATGCGGGGTAGAGACTCACCCAGGAATAATGACATAATCGCTCCGACGACGTCATCTCCCATGGTCCCGGCATCAGCCAGACCCTGATTTCGTCGTTTTGAGACCGTCTATAGATTACCAGACAACCACTCCCACCCCTGACCGACATTTGCGGCTAACTTACGACGTAACCAGGCGTCCCAGCCATACTTGGTGTGAACCGGGTATGACGAACTTCCATGTCGATTGTACTCTCAATCGCTCCCTTGCCTCCTCATCGTTCAGTGCGAACATGCATTGCATCGACCAGTCTCGAATGGCGCGATCAACACGGCCTCGCACACCCTCAACAACCTTGAGCCTAACAAATAACGCATCACAAGCAGGATACTCCCGACGATGTTGAAATGTACTTTTTGGCTATCAATGTGTGTAGGCCGACTGCTGGCAGCGGCATTGATGCGTGCCTGCGGCTGTAAAGACCACGCTGGCCTCCCATTCCTCGTTCCATGTCAGGACCTTCATGGCCTCAAAACGCCGTCTTCTATGCTTATCATCATCATGATAAATGTCTGAATGCTCGGGATTCGTGTCCGTGCCTGTCATTCCGGCCATTCCCTCATCTCAAGGACCCAAGCTCCCAACACAAGCCTCGGTGGCACGAGAACTTGCGCGACTTGGATCCCCCCGGCGATTCTTCGTCGAATTTCATCGCCGTGTGCTGCCGTGCTCGTACAATCATGAACAAATATCATCAAGAATGCCTCATGAAAAGGGTCGTAAAACATCGTCGAACATCGTCGTCGTGGCGGTGACCAGCCGGAAGAAGCGAAGAAATTCCAGGCAAATGGCGCGAGATGTGAGCAAGCTCGGCATCAGGCGACCGCCCAAGAGTAGAGAAGATCGCGTCAAATCCAGAAGAAATGCTTCCAAAAACTAACACCGCACCCCTACGCGCGTTGCGCGCATCGAGTGCTAACGCCGTCGCTGTGGCAATACAAAGGAAAGATCATAAAATAGCGAGCCGTATTCAAAGTCGCCAATAGATAGATGGTGGGTTAGATGTCAAAAATCAGGAACTCGCGCCTGGCCAACAAGAAGTCCTCTAGTTGGCTCGGATGACCAACTTGGACAGGAACTTGTTGGACAACGAGTCAAAGTCGTTGCGATCAAAGGTGCAGTCCGGGCGGCCGCGGAGGTAATCCTCTGAAGCAGGGGTCAGTAAATACGTCAACGATTATGGGGGCCAAATAGCTTACCGTGCTTGATAACATGCTCCCGCACTTCAGTCATGGCTTCACACACAGCCACGTTGTTGTTCAAAATGTGTCCGTGCTTGGCCGTGTCCCAGTCGATGAAAGCAGGAAGCTTTTGGGAGATGGCATGGAAGAGGCCGACGATGACACCGACGGGGGTGGTTTCCATGTCCTGGCAGAACTTGTTTACCGCGGCAGGATCGGGCATACGGAAATGCGAGTCAAACTGCATCTCCTCCCACACAGCGAGCAGAATCGAGGCCAGCATGAAAATGGTGGGCCAGTTCTTGAGACGCTCACCGCTGTACACGCTCGAATACAGGGAGGAGAGCTCCGCGAGAATATCCCTTTGCAACTCGCGCCACATGTCGGCAAGAGCACACTTGATCTGGAAGTTGACCATGACAGGAGCGACGGTCTGGCCGTAGAACTTGGAGTCCTCGTCGTCAATCTGGCCTTCGAATGAGTTTTCCTCGCCCTGGTTCTGAACCATCGTGATATGCATGGTCAGGTTGTAAGCGAGAACCAACTTGAGGGCCTTGCGGATCACAGGCATTTGCTGCTTGACGTAGAAGCGGTGCGCCGTCTTGAGAATCTCGGTGATGAACGGAGTGCCCTCGAAGTGGTCGTCAATGAACTCCTCGAAGGGCCCGTCGATGTGCTTCTCGAGGTACGTGTGAAGAGCCTCCATGGAGATGCCCTTGGCACCAACGTCGAGTCTCTCGGTGCGGATATCGAACTCGATGGGGTCTTGGTCAGTCAGATGAGACTCAACCCAGTCCACTGCGAAGACGCTCTCATCCTTGACATAGACCTCGCGAACGTAGACGGGGAGAGCAAAACCGTAGCCATGGGTGATCCACATGACTTTCTCGTTTTCGGAGAAGCCCTTGACGTTGAATACGGAGACGTTGAGGCTCATGTGACGTTCAAAGTCAACCTTCCAGTCCTTAAGGAAGTAGCCAATGTCCTTGATGTCGATACGCGTGCAAGGAACCTGCCACAGGCGAGCGTGCGAGGGCTGGCAGCCGGCGCAAGGGTCTCCCTTGTCGCAGGTCTTCTTGAGGAACTTGCAACGAAGACAGGCACGCAATTTTCGGATCTCGCTAGCTTGCCTGCGCTGGTCAGAGGAGAGGGGACCACGACGGCGGCCAACCTTCTTCTCGGCGGCGCCGTCTTTCTTTCCGTTGGAGGTGCGGCGGATGACGGGCTTAGCGGTCTTGCTGATGGGGCTCTTGCGCTGACCAGAGTTTCTCCGCGAAGCAGTCGGCGGAGTCGTGGCACCCGAACCACTTCCGGAGCTGGGGCGGGTGGTGGTAGCGCGAATGGCCATGGGAGCAACAACTGCCGTGGGACTGGTGGACTCGTGGCTATGGTTATGAGCGTGGTTGTGGTTCTCTCCGTAGCAGCCGCGGTGTGACGACTGCTCAGGATACGAGTCGGAGTCGGGCGAGAACGGCGAGATGGGGAAAGCAGCAACCTCTTCATAGCTGCCAATCTCGAAGGAGTTCGCTCCATCCGAAGAGTCCGAGTTGGTCCGGAGATGCAGCGTCTCGCTGGGGTTGAAGACGGCGGCGTTCGACTGGGTCTGGAACTGGTCCATGTTGCCGGTGTTGCTCTGGTCGCCAACCACCATCCAGCCACCCTCGTTGGAGCTGGCCAGGGACAGGACTTCCAAGAACGTGCCTGTCGGCGAGCTGCTGCCAACGGGATGAGAGAAGGCCATGTGTGGCACTGCTGCCTGAATATCCTGCCAATTCTCGATGCCGGAAGCAAGGTTGGGCAGGTTCATGGCCGCAATTGTGTCGTCCATGGGAGGCATGGTGTTGAAGGCCGTAGCTTGCAAGAAGTTGTTCACAGGCATTGCTTGGGTCGTGGCGGAGAGGTAGGTCATCGGGTTAATGGGGGCGAAGCTCGAGGCGAAGCCGTCGTAGGTGACCGGCATGTACGAGTCTGAGACGAAGGATGAGAAGTCATTGGTGGCTTGCTGGTGTTGTTGCAGATGCTGCTGCAGGGCAAAGTCGGTGAGGAGGTTACGAGGTTGCTGAAAGGGCGAGGTCGAGGCGCTTTGCGTGGGCGATGTCGAGTGGTGATGCTGCTGGGCCTCGGGGGAACTTGAAGCGTGGTGCAGGCTGTTCGAGGTCATGTCGAGGGGCATCGACCACATGTGGTGCTGTTGCTGCTGCTGGGCAGGCAGAGCAGTGGTCGACTGAGGACTGCTGTGGCTCGATGTCGAAGCCATCTGGTGCTGCTGGTGCTGGTGCTGCTGCGGGTGCTGCTGGTGCGAGGACATCTGGAAGGCGAACTGGTGCAGACGCTCCCTCTGCTGGTCTGAGTTGGCGATTTCCCAAAAGGCAGCAGCGTCTCCTCCGCTGGTCGGATCAAAGTTGAGGTTGTTCATTGTGACTGGGCGGGAGAAGAAAAGGAGAAAAGGGGAGGCTAGGGTCTTCGCGGAAGTGGGCAGCTGGTGGCGATGATATGGATCTCTCACCGCCAGACACCGCTCTTTGGCCAGGGGTTCGCGATGGTGAGAAAAGTAAGGACTTGCAAGATCCTCTCCGGGGGGTTGAGAGGCTCTTGGGGGTTTCGGGGGATTATGGAAGTGGGAAGAGTCGAGGTCGGGTCACAGGTGCCGGCGAGGGCAGAAGATGGCCAGGCGAGGGGAAAGAGCGACCGCGTCGCCCCGAGAATGGTGCTGGCGAGAGGCAAGCGGTGGGTAGGAGCGAAGTGGGTGAACCCTCGCCCAGAGCAGGAACGACTCGTCGAAACTGGCGGTGAAGATGCAGTTGAACGTCCAGCCCCGGCCGGACATACGAGCCAATCACACGGCGAGGGGCGGCCATCGGCGTCTGCAAGACTGTGGAGACGGGAGACAGGGGTAGATGCTCACGAGGCCCAGCCATCCAATGACCAGCCGCCCTCCAACCGCCACCGTGCGGGACGTTGCCGTTGGGGGCGCCATGGGCACTGTATTTTGGACGCCGCACAGTGGGGGGACCGCCAATGGGCCGGACCTCCCTAAACTGACCGCTGCCACCCGCAGCGCGCCGCAGTCGACCGACTGCGTGGCCGTCGCTCAACTATTTCCTCCACCGGAACACGACCAGAGGAGAGGCGCCCCTCGGCATCCACAACTGTACATTCATTGTCCGCCTCGCTGAAACTATTATGAACATCCAGACAAGCCGGATCTTTAAATGAGACGATCGACTCTGCAGCCGTCCCCACCTTCGATCTCGGCCGTCGTCTCGATAGTCCCAGCTTGGTTCGTCAGGAAATCACTCAAACTTGACTTTGTTGGAGTCGACCTGCCTGAGGGATGAGACTCTGGGGTATGAACAAGAGACCCAGGGCCAGGGTCTTTGGAGACAGACGCCAACCGGCTTCCATGTCTCGAGTCTGACGAGTGGACACTCTCATGTGCTGGCGGTAACTGCGGCGCGCCAGGGAAAGGGACCAGCGCCCACCTGGATGCGGCGACAGGACAGAAGAACGGATGGATGCCGAGGGAGGACGACACGAACAACAGCTCTTTTGACGTCTTCAACGGACCCAGCTTGTCTTCATGCAGAGGAAACTGCTTGTTCTCACTCCGTGAGGCCGAGTTGGCAGATAAAATCGCGCGGGAGACTGTGCTGCTGTCCAGAACAGCGGTCAGCCGGCACCAAATCCACACGGGTCTTTCAACGTCTGTCTGCCAAGCCAGCGTTCTGTACACTGTTTCGCTCAACCCTGCGGGACGGACACGCATACATATCAGACGCCCTAGACGGCGCACCTCGCTGGTGGCATGCTGCTCCTCGTTGATATCGAGTGCATTCCTCTCACCTGCTAGACCATGCCCCCATCCCATTGTGTCTTGCCAGCGTCTGCCCAGGGCGATGAGCTGGCAGTTACATGCAGGGCATCGAAGACATGGCATTGCCTCGGAAAGATCTCCGCTGTGGATAGCACAAGGAGGCTGGTTGGCGCCCACTCGCACGGCCCCGAACGTCCAACCACGAGGGGTTGGGTGAGGTCGGTCGATGCTGGCGGGTCTTCTGCTCTTCCACCTTTAGACAAGTGTTTCGAAAGATGAGAACCTAGGGTATCCCGACAAGCAACGACCCCGTCAGGTCAAGCAGCTCCAGCGGTTCAGAGCACGTTCGCAAGGCAGATCACCGGGGGCGACTTTCGTCCATCCTCCGTACTCCAAGCAGATCTCCCGTCGCACTTGCGCGACTGTCCACAGTAAGCAATCCTGCATTGTGCTACCTCGGTATAGCGAATCGCCGCGGCGCTCCTGCAGCATGCAGTCCCTCAATGCAACTTCAATATCGAGCCGCTGACATGCTCACAGGTTGGGCGCCAGTACAAGTATCACCATGTACGGTGCACCCGTGGCTGTGAAGGATGAGCTGACGCGCTCTTGCCGAGTTGATCGGGCAGGCCCGTGAGATCTCGCCTCGACTGCTGCGGCTACTGCAACACATCTCCATCGCATCACATACATCTCCGGGATCTCGCCGGGACTTCCTCGCGCTATCTGAACGGGACCTGGGCCACCCGAGGGAGGATTGACCATCTAGCTTGGTGGCCGATGTGGGGGATCGTTGTCTAAAGGCCGAGGCACTGTGCATTCGCCGAAAGCACAGACACCTTTAGGTAGTTCCAAGATCCTCCTCGTCAGAGGTGAAGAAGAGGGGCAAAGCTGCAGAGGAGCGCCGCCAGTGAGGGGCATCCCATCAATGCACTGCCCTAAAGTCCTTTAGGAATGGAGCCTGCTCTCACGATGCTCGAAACAACCGCAGGTCACGACGCTGCTTAACACCCCTGATAAGCCCGGAGACGGCTAGCCTCTCCAATAGCCCGCGACTCAAGGCCGGCGAGCTTCACGATCAAGTGCAGTCTCGGCAACTGCACGCAGGGTACACCCCAGCCCGGCAGCAAGACAAGATGCTGGAGGTTTTGCTCTCAGTGGATCTCTGAGGGCCAGAGATCTGCGCGCTTGGCATGGCTGCTAGGCCTGGACAAGCCGCCTCCCGCCGACTGAGGGAGCGCACGTCTCACCATTTGGCCTCGAGACCGACTCACCCACCATACACCGCAGGAGATCGACGGCTGAGAATCTGACTATCGACCGGGCCGGCATGGCAAGTTCACCTGTCAGGTGTGTGTGACAACGGTGACGGCAAGGAAAAAGCAAACCTTCTCCGGACCAACGTGTCTGAGAGGTGCAGCCGCCGGCGAGGTCATGTATGTACGGCGAAGGGCCGACATCCGTCGACCGACCAGGCACGCCACACTCCAGCACATATGCATCCAACTGCGCGATTCTTCGAAGGAGGATGGGGGGCGAGAGGCGATTCGTGCCTCTGTCGGCCGCCCGCAGCTGGCGCATGAATATGAACATCATCCTGCATATCGCCTCCCTCCAGGCCCTCTCTCGCTGGTCAATCTCTGGCCAATATTCCACTGTCCTCACACCTTCGCATCGAAAGTTCTGTGGCGTGGCGCTGCTAAGATACACGACCCCGTGGGCGGTCCTGAATTCCAGACGGGGCGGCGCCTCTTGTGTGTCGTTCCCCATGGCAAGTCCGACGGAATAACGACGCCACTGTCAACGTACAGACGCGTCGAACTCAAAATGAGAATCGATCCTAGGGGCCACTGATCACACGTGGAACGATCCTTGTGACATGCTGGATCGGGCTGAAGCTTGAAGCTTGCCTGCTGGCCTCTGTGACCTCGCTCAGGACCGCTGCGTTCAAGGTCTCGGACGTACCCGCGCTCTCGTCACTTGAGGTGATTTCTCCTCTTGCGCATTCACTTCTGGTCTGAAGTGAATTGCTTACCTCTATGCTGGTTATAAAGAGGCACAGAAGCTCCAGCAGATGAGATCCTCAACGATTCAGACCACCTTTCAGCACCTCATCAACGAGCGCGGCGAGAGTATACAAGTGAAACACCGAGTCAAGTGCCAGCCACATGCCAGCCACGTCCATCGTGTCCATCATGTCGTGCCAACCACGCCGTTCGCTGGATCTGAGACTCCTCACGACGACAGCCGGTGCTACACCTCCAACCGATCTCGACACGACGCAGTAGTGCCATCATGCAACGCTTGCCTCGGGCGTCGGTCGCGACGCGAAAAGCAAGTTTTCCGGCGACGGGCCGGCGTCTCCCTGGGGATGGCTTCGGAGCGGTGAAGAGGACATCGGACGACGCGGGAGCTCCCCCCACCTCTCGGAGCCCAGCCAATCCGCGAGTCATCGTACGTTGACTGCAGGCAGGGTCGAGAGAGCCCGAGCCTCCAATTACTTGGGACGTTATGTGCATATGCGTGGCATGTCTCCCTGCGGTTGTGAGAGCTGCGCGTGATCATGCGGGCCAGCCCTGATAGGAGATGGGATCTGGATCAGTGCGTCCCCACGATCCTTTGGGTTTCGGTGTAAGACCAGTTGCCAGGAACAGCATTGCTCGCGAAACATGAGAGTCATGGCAGGCTCAAGGCGTCGTGCTGTTGGAATCGGGCCATGATGGACAGCATGGAGGGCGGGCTCAGTAGGCTCGCGACTGCCAGCGCGCCCACGGCACGCCCGCTTTCACCGCCATATGAGATGCAGCCTGCCGCCGCTGGTGCCGCGCGCCTTGCTGCAGGTATCCGAGGCCTGATGGTGTTTGTACGCATTCCTCGCCTCGTGTACAGGTACGGAATGGGACAGGTCCCGCTGGACCACCCACAGGGCAAATATCAATGGACAAGCTCCTCATCCAAGCTTGGCCAGATGTATGTGGCGCCCACGTGGACTGCTATCTGATTCTGGCCAGGAGTCGAGGTGGCCAGGAGTCGAGATCTTGAGAAGGTGGACCATTGTACGGGTTGAGCTGCGGGTTGCCCGGGAACTGAGAGCCCCTCGCAATTTGAAAACAATGGCAGGTACCATTACAGCTGTAGTCATCTTCTTCAGTCTTGTGTCTTGCAGGCAATTAAATCTGTTGGCTCAAATGGGCATGATAAGCGTACGTGTTGCCTGTGGCGAGTGTCCAACCTTTTGTCACGCATGCGTTCTGAAGGGTACAGCATCACATGGGCTCTGCTGCAAAAAGTAGAATAAGCAATTAAAATCCCATGAATGCAAAAGGCGACTGCCTTTCCTAAGTGCAAGCTATTTTACGAAGAGAAAGACAGCCACCTGTACGGGAATCGAACCCGTCATGGTCCCGCGCCGTGAAGAGCTCAGTTGGGCTACTAATCTGAGATTCCCCTTGGCCGCCGGCGCCGAACCCCTATAACATATACCGGAAATCGTGTGCCTATAAGGAACTTCTGCCCTGGGGAATGTCCCTGATCAGACGGAGTTCTGGCAATATGTAAACAGAAGAAGCCGGTTCTCCCTAATGGAAGCCAGGACCGCAAGTCAATTTGGATGCTATCAAATGTTTCCAACAGGCCCCTAAGAGCAATCTTTATACATATATGTATCCAAAGGGAGTCACAGTCACAGGACCAACCAGCCCAACTTCCATAGGAGGGTTCGGAGATGCCAGGGGAGAACTGCCTGCGGTCTTGAGCTGCGAGAGCATACCCCTGAGATAGTTCCACATGGTGGTCGGCACGACGATGTCGACTGTGTTCTTGCCAACGCGGAGGTACGGCGCCATGTTGACTTCGGGCTTGAAGATGTCCAGCGGCGGCAGCCGTTGGCCGTTGACCAGGACGCGTGCCGAGTGAGTGAGGCGGCCGAGGTGAAGCATGGCGCCGCCCTCTCCCCGGGCGGGCGACCAGTTGAATGTGGTGGTGTAGTAGCCCACGCCGGCAGCCTTGCTAAGAGCAGGGATCTTATCCCAGGAGACGAGTTCCGTGAGCTGGTGCGTGGTGTTCCGCTTGTCTGCGATGATTGATGCATCGGACATGTTGGCCGGAGCCTCCCAGCGCTCTGCGACCAAGGTCCAGTTCGACAAGTGGAAGGCCGGGGCGACAGCCAAGCCGTGTACGTCTACTTCTGTTCCGTCGGAGACAGCGAGGCGCTGCTTGCAGTTGGAATGCTTGACCAGGACGGCGAGGTCTCTGGAGTTGTTGACCTCGACGCCCAAGACGATTGGTGGGGAAGAGACGACGTGCCGGCTTGGGGTTGGCACTTCTCCTGAGAGGGCATCGCTGAAGCCAATGATGACGAGCTGGTTGGCTGCCAGGGTCAGAGGAATGGTCAGCTTTCCCTGCTCCTCAGAGTAGACGAGGACAGGCGTGCGCTCCCCGGTCCAGGGGTTGAAGAAATACGGCACGCTGCTGGTCGCGACTGTGACTTGACCTGCGGAGATGACGGAGTCGCTGTAGATTACGGCGTAGCTGATGTCTCCCGCGTCGTACCACGAGGTGTAGAACGTCCCGTTTGTGCTGGCGCTTACGCGAGGAGAGAGACCGATGGCGGTCAGTTGCTCCGTGAGGTTGCCCGGATCCGTTTGATAGACGTTCTCCGAGCCCACGAGCTTAGACAGCTCACGCTCAAAGTCCTCGGAGGTGTCATTGTTCAGGGGTAAGTATCCCGGGTCACCACCGCTGAAAATCACGGGAAGCCCAGCACGTGCCCATTCGTTCAGAGTCCCGAGTGCCGCCACGGTAAGATTCTCACCTCTCTCGATGAGGATGGACTTCCATGCCGGTCCCTCTGGTGACAAGACCCCGTCCGCCACGTGCGCTCGTTCGTCACCAAAGTTGTCAGCTGACAGGACCGTGTAGGTCCAACCTGTTGTTGCCGAAGGTCAGAAGGGGGGTCCCGTCTTATCGGGAATAGGGACTCTCACCGTTTCTTAGAAGATCAGTCAACTCCGGGACACCCTCGATCCGGGTTATGGAGTGCTTTGAGTACCGAACAAGATCAACCTTGGGAGTTCCAGTGCGGATGACGTGCCCGACCCGCGCTGTGTAGTCCATGGCATCCTCGAAGCCATGGTGCCACATCGGTTGCTTCTCCGAAAAAGGCTCGCTGAAGAGGTACGCAAAACCCACGTGTCCCGGCCAGGTGGTGCCGTGGTAGTTGCCAGTGTACTGCCCGCCGTGCAGAACGTACTGATTGACGCCAGTAGCGAGGCCGCGGTTGATGGAGAAGAGCATCCGGGGGATGGTGTACTGGAAGACCATGTTCGGGAGCGCGCCGAGCTCGTTGGAGATGACCCTGCGGCCGCCGAGTTGCGCCGGGCCCACGAAGCGACGATAGGTCTCCATGGAGTCGTTGAATCCAAAGCTCTCGCACTCGGGTGCGTCGACAAGCGGGATGATGCCCGCCATGTCGAGGGGCAGGTTGTAGGCCGGCTGGATGGAGAGCTCCTTGCCCAGGTCGTGGGCCCAGCGGCCCATGGCCTCGACGTACTCGGCATAGCCCTCGGCCAGGATGTGGTGGAAGTTGTTCTGGTACTGCTGCAGGAGGATGTCATCACCATCGAGGAAGATCTCGTACTTTCCGGGGTGAGCGGGCTGCAGGACGAGGTTGTTGTGTCGGAAGGCAAATAGGGGTAGATAGGGGTTGATGTTGGTGCCGAAGTTGTTCGTCCACCGATCCGGCATTGAGCGGCTCCATGAGATGTTGGCGACAACTTCGACGCTGTCCTCCCAGGCGTAGTTACCGGCCTTGATGAGAAGCTCCCGCACCCCGTTGGTCAAGATGTGCTTCTCCCAGAACGCTGCAACGGTTTCCGCACCCCTGGCACTGAAGTGGTCGACGGCGTACGAGCCGTTGCGGAAGATGCTGGTGTCTGCCGCCATTTCCTCAGTCAGGTCGAATTCCAGGTTCTTATTCAATGTCTTCTTCTGGAAGAAGGAGAACACCCTGTAGTGCGTCCCATTGGCAGCTTGGGGGAACTTCAAGGTCACATGCCCGTCTTTCTCTGAGACGAAGCCAGTATGGTCAGCCAAGGACTCATGCTTCAGCCAGTACTGATTGTACGTGACATTAATCATGTCGAATTTGTCCCGCTCTTCGAACGACTTGAAGTCCTCAGAGACAACGAGGGCCGAGGTGAGCGCGAGGAGTTCCCCATCTCCCCAACCAGGGATCACGTCGTCGTAGACACCACTGGCCTGAACTGCAGCGGTATACGGCACCTATGAAAATCGTTTAGTCTGTGCGATCTTCAGGGGAGGCGGAAAGTGAGCCGACTTACGAGATCCCATTGGAGTCCATCGTCATCAACATCAGCAGGCACGCCTTGTCCCTGGTTTGGGCCGACGGGAAAGTCCATCCACAGACCGTTCTCCGCGTGGGACTCCAGGGCCGCCTTGAACACCCTCTGGAAAGAAGGCGAGCCAAAGTTGTCTCGGACCCAGTCAGCGCCGGGGGGCATGGATCCGACGTGGCCGCCGTATTCGAAGAAGCCGAGGAACTCCAAGCCGCCGCAGCCAACGGATCCCATGGACTTGACGTCGGCCTTGACAACCTCAGGATCAACGCCGCCGTCCGGCAGCCAATATCGAAAACGGGTGCGCTCATTGGATGGGGGATCGGCGAAGCCGCCGGCTCGCGCCTTCAGGGGCTCAGGGGGCGTGGCAGCACGTGCCGCCACAAACACGGAGCCCACCAGGAGAGCAACGTAGGATCTCATGTTTGGTCTGAAAGAAAGGGGATGAGAACGTGATTCCGTGCTAGACTAGTTGTCCGGGGCGAAAAGAGCTGCCCGTCGGGGGTTGTCTTATAGTCATCATACACCCTTTGAGGCTCCACTGACATCAACCTCGGGCAGAGAGATGACGAGATCGGCAGAAAGAAACCCGAGGCTCGTGTACTGACTGTGAGATAGTTAAGTCATATCCGGCGGGGTCGCCAGCCCCCGCAACCTCCAGGTTCTCCCCATGGACCAAGGCTTCCTGGTCGGGGTGACGTCCGGGGTTATGAGGGGGAGGGCAGGAGGGGATGTTTCTAGGCCTAGATCCGGGTGCTATTGACACGAGCAGAGCTAGCCACAGTTGTGAACGAAGAGAAGAAGAGCACCAGTCCCATGATGGCCAGGTGGCTTCGCGCAAGCCTTTGGACGCTTGGCTCCGGGTCGGCGTCAACAGATGGCACGAGGCCTCGCCAGTTTCGTCCAAGCACGGCTAGTCATGGCTGAGGGCTATCCATTTACTTGGACATCTAGGGCACCCTTGGGTGCAGGTGGAGATGGCGGGGGATGAAGCCCAGGGCCCCAGAACAAGGTATCAGAGAGGAGTTCGGTTCTGGCGCAGGGTTCTGTTGCCAGGAGTGATATGAATCAGACATGCAGCTGCCAGTAAATATACCAGGGGGGGCACACTAACCGCATGAAGGTTATTGAGTAGACAGTCACATTTGACCGCGTGATGATCCCTCCGGCCTGGAGTCTATCAACATACTCCAACGTCGATTAAGCGTCGAGCTGGGGCTTGAGTCAGACTAAGCGTGCGGAGACCGGGAGACCGGGAGACCGGAGACAGAAACGATTCGGATAGACCAAAGGAACCGGCCTTGTGTCGTCGCGGAAAATCCAGACGAGCCCCGACTTTTGCTCCGCGTCGACGCACTCGTCCCGAATACGTCGTATATCAAGGATGTGCCTTGGAACCGGTGTCCGGGGAAGATTCCAAGGCTCGGTCTATCACGCACTAATCTTTCTTAGAGAACAGAGACTAACACGTTCTCATAAACTTCGGAGAATCGCCTCCCCAAGGCCCCCATGGGAAAATCCAGGGCTGTCCGTCTTCAACAAAGCATGCTCTGCTCAAGCCTCGGTGAAGGCTCGGTGAGAAGCCCCATAAAATCCGGCCCGCCACAGTGGAGACGGAGCTTGGTCGCGCTGACCAATCAAAACAGCGCCGTCCCACCATTCGCAACCTCACCCAAGGTGACAATGTGAGTCGCGAGGGGCATTCATGGATCGTTGCGATTGTTCTCGAATCACCCAAGAGCCCTGCTTTCGGCCGCGCAAACATCCCCCACGCACCAGGACGACACGAACAATGTCCATCAAGACCTAGGACCGCCGAAAGAAACGAGGGATTCGGGACGCAAGGGGGAAACGTTATAGCTTCCCGTGGATACAAAAACAACCAGCTGCCCCTCACTCACTCACCCTCAGCTGTGATATGAGCGCCCATCGTCGCATTACACCCCTGAACCGTCGCGTGAGAGCTTCTTTCAAACGCACTACCCCAGCAACAGCAGACATGGCAGCTTCGGCAACACAGCTCGGCGGCGTACCGCGCACCGCCACCTTCGAGGACGATGACGGCTTCGAAGACATCGTCGACGACTTCCAGACCAAGGCGTCCCTGGCCGTCCCCAAGCTCTTCACCAGCCCCCCGCCGGTCCAGGAAGACCACTGGACGCCGACGCTCGAGGTCCAGAACGCGACCATGGACCAGTGTCTCCCGCTCCTCGCCGGCATCTCGGACTCCATCGAGCACAACCGCCACGGCGTGCCCCGTCTGCGCCGCGAGGCCCACGCCAAGTTCCTCCACCTCCAGCTCGGGAGGCTGCCTCCCCAGTTCATCGTCGCGGATGCCAGCCGGCCGTGGTTCCTATTCTGGTGCCTCAACGGCCTCGCCATCCTGGGCGAGGACGTCTCCGTCTACCGCACGCAGCTCGTCGAGACGGCCAGGAGCATGCAGAACCCCGACGGCGGCTTTGGCGGCGGCCCCGGCCAGCTGTCCCACCTCGCCACCACCTTCGCCATTATCCTGTCCATAGCCGTCGTCGGCGGCCAGGAGGCATACGAGGTCATCGACCGCAAGGCCATGTGGAAATGGCTCAACAAGCTCAAGCAGCCCGACGGGAGCGTGCAGATGGCCTATGGCGGCGAGGCCGACGTCCGGTCAGTCACCCTCACCCTCCCTCTCACCAAGCACGACATACGGCTTCCCGCAGTATCTGACGATTACTCACAGGGCCGCATACTGTACTGCGGTCACCATAGGTCTGCTCAACATGCCCATCGAGCTCTCCCCCGAGTCGCCCGCCTACACCCCGGACGGCAAGTCCACGTTCTACACTGGCCTCGGGGACTACATCCGCCGCTGTAAGTTGCCTTTGTCCCACCCCGACCCTCGGGAAAAATATGCGCTGGTCCCAGGAAATGCTCACCAACACAACCTCCACCAACAGGCCAGACGTACGAGGGCGGCATTTCCGGCAAACCCGACGCTGAGGCACACGGGGCCTACGCCTTCTGCGCCCTGGCGTGCCTGTCCATTCTGGACTTCCCGCATCGGATCATCCCCAAGTACGTGCTGCATGAAATTTCTGCTCTTTTTTTCGCCCCCAGAAGACCCCTTTGCTGCTTGAGAAGACCCTCCCCGTGCTGATGATGACGACTCACCTTCCCGGCAGGTACCTGGATGTCCCACGACTTATCTCTTGGCTCTCGTCGCGACAGAACGCGCCGGAGGGCGGGTTCAGTGGCCGCACGAACAAGCTCGTGGACGGATGTTACAGTCACTGGGTGGGCGGGTGCTGGCCGCTGATCGACGCCGCCCTCAACGGTGGCAAGGACCTCGAGGATTCTCCGCCTCCCACTAGTGAAGTGGACTGGTATAACCGAGAGGGCTTGATTCGGTACATCCTCTGCTGTGCGCAGGACCAGTCTAAGAGGGGTGGCCTGCGGGACAAGCCCAGCAGGTGAGTTTGCTCCTCCCCGGCCCCGAGCCCGGTGGCGGAGAGAGGTGCGGAATCGCTGACGCCGGGGCCAGGCCCTCCGATGCATACCACTCGTGCTACGTCCTCAGCGGATTGACTACGGCACAGAACAAGTGGGATCTGACCTATGTGGACGACGACGACACCATCTTGGCGGAGCCCATGTGGAGGGTGTCAACACGGGACGGCGACGACCAAATCTTCGAGGAGGGGGACCGCGTCGGCACGATCCATCCCGCATACACCATCCCGGAACAAAAGGCCTACGATATGAAGGCCTACTTTGCCTCCAAGCCCGGCTTTTAGGCGACCCTGTCGGGCTTCCCTATCCGGTAACAGGGAGCGAAGCGTTCTTGCGCTACCCGTCTCCTGACATTCTGTCCAGGTACCGCGTTTTTGTCTAAACAGGGTTGTTGTGCCGTGTACCTAGAATTCGAATTCGTCTCGGCTACGGGCGTGGCTGGGAGCTGCGCCGTAGCCTGCAAGATGCTCAATGGGGACGCACTCGGCGGACGCTCGACGATATTGGAAAAGAGCAAGTTTCCCAGTCGACAACGTGGTCGTCCCATGTGAGCCTTACACAGCTGCAGCTCGTACCAGTGTGGTGTAACCACCCAAGAGGAGGCCGGCGGGCTGAGCAGTAGAGGGCATGGGATCCCAGTAGATCGGTTCACAAGTATAGTTGCTCGAGACTCTCGGAACAACAATATAGGCTCATTTGTCCTTGTCAGGGATGCTCTCAAACACGCGACCGCCGCCGAGTTGACTGACGGTTGCACTTTTGCCCGGTCACTTTGGCCACAGCCCCTGTGGGTGGCCGGCCTCCTGTAGGCAGACAAGCGGGCGAGGAGCCAGCGCATCAGACATGACACGGCCGTCCAATGTCATGTCTCTCTGTTCAACCATCAGTCCGGTGTTGGTGCTTCGCGTACGCCACGCTGGTCTTCGTACCATGCATATCCTTGTGGGCATGAAAGTCGGTGGTCGGGCGGATCCAAAGGCTGGGATTCGACCGAGATAGTGAGCGAAGTCCTTGGGTGCATGCCAGATTTGCTTTTTCGTTTGCTGGGGGAAATGTGCTCTCCAGTCCTCACGACTCTTGTGTGACTGGGCGAAGCATCCACTGGATGCCACGAGGCCACCCTGATGCCGAGGCATGGCCGGACCGAGTTGGGCGAGTCGCCCGGATGCTTGCTGTTGTGCTGGATATTCTATTGTTGCAAGCGCCACATGGAAGGCCTGCAGGTAGGCGCGCGCGATTGGTGGATGGGTTGCGGGATCAATGAGAGACCTCCGATCTTGTATCTGAGGATAATTGACGCCGCGGAGCTCTCGATGCATAGTCCACGCGCGCGCCTCGAGATATTGAGTACAAGTGACATCTGTGGGGACGTGTTGGCAGATTCCGGATATCCATCCTTCGCAGATCTGCGCTTCCTGGATCAATCCAACGTCGGCATGCCGAGTCCCAAGGGGGTGTAAGGCGAATGCGCCCCCTCAAACTTGTTGTGATCAGCTCAATCGTTGCCAGGAAACCAGAAAACAACTCCAGCGTATCGCGCGGGTGAAGAATGGCCAATTCTCGACCTCGCCAATCTCTCTCAACCGCTGCCCTGAATAATAGATCCAGAGGCTAGAGATGGATTCGATGACAGACGCCGCATCGGAGTATTCCGAGCAGATCCACCGCGGCGCAACCAGGGGGTGAAGGAAGGACGGGCTCGCCAGCCTCTGTTCCGCCGAGGTCACGGAGGGTGAGCGGGAGCAGGGACTTGCATTCGCCCTCCCGCCGACTTTCGACGCGGAGCCGGCCTTCTTCTTCACCCACCGCTCTTCGGTACTCAGGCGGGCTCATGCAGGAGGTCGAATACGGAAGTGATGATGACGTTGAGCCACCGGCAGCCCAGGATGAAGGAAGTAGGAGGAGGAATTGGATTGCGTTTGTCTGAGCAGTCATCAAATAGTCGCCTTCCTGGAGGTATATTTGACGTTGCTCGTCCGGCTCGCTCCGAGCGGAATACTCCAGCGTCACTGGCGAAGTCGACAACAGCACGATCGGGTGCACGGCTCGGTGGTCGGAGCCGAAGCTGAGGGGGAGGCGTCGTGAGCAGAAGTCGGGATCCCTTGTCCACCAAGGAGGGGTTTGAGGGAAATGGAAAGCCCCGTCGAGAGGACTCCTCAGTGGGATGCAGCAGTTGTTCAGTAGGCTGGGAAAGAGCAGTCCAAGATGGGTCATCCCAAGTGGAGGAGGTCGTCGAGAGAGGAAGGTACCTCCCCGGTACTTCCTTCTTCCAAGTCAAGTCATGTATCCTGTCTCCTCTGTGGGCCTTGGAGCAATTGTCGCTTCACTTCTTCCTGCCTACCTATCCGCAAGAGGCGACTACTTGCGTGCCAACTTGTATGTCCTCTTCGAGTTGTTCATACTTCCATCCTCAGGGTCAGGCTTGGAGGCTGAGCCCGTCCATCTCGGCAGCTTCAGACGACACCCTTGACGGGCCGGCGCCACCGCAGAGCATCTTGCGCAGTCCCGGTGCGGCGGTTCAGCAGTCAACTCCCGTCCACACGGTCATCCATGCCCAACCAAGCTTTGGCGTGTCTCGCGATGGAAGCAAATCAACTCGAGGAGACATGAGCGACATTGCCCCGTGGGCCCAGCGATCACCGATACGTCCAAGGGTCAACTGACCACCTGGGGCCTCTGTCCTCTCATAGGGTCTGATGTTCGGGCGGGACTTGGTTGTCAAAATCAAAATCGCATCCCAAGCACCAGAGGAGCAAGCCGATTGGAACACGGACTCTGTTCCAGAAAGCTTCGAATTGTCGAATCAGAGCCACGCGCTGCAATGCCAGGCGTGCGTTAGTCTAGTAGCGCCACCGAGAGCACACGCAAGACACGCACCGACAAGCATCAGGCGACTTGGGGGTCCCCCCTTTTCCGCCCTCGTCCTCCCCACCATCAGCACAAGAGCTCTCTCACAGTGAGGTCTCATCTGGGGTGGCACCAAGCCCTCTGGCGCTGATACTACTCCGGCGACAAGATCGATGACAGCCGGAGCCGACGACTCCAGGAGAAGGCGACTGCTCTCATCGCGTGCCCGAGTCAGACCAGCACCGATCCAAGCACTGACTGTCTTGGGCGGCTCGCCACTCTCGAGGTCGACTGGCGGCACAACAAGTCGAGCTAGTCCTCCTACGTCCGCTGTGCCATTCTAGCATTGGCCTCTTTCTTTGCCTCACAATATCCGGCAAGCAGTGCCAACTCATCATTGCATGAGCAAGAGGGCGCGAACATCTGCGCTTGGCGCTGGCTGCCTCGTCCGCACCTCGTCCAAGGCGGCCGAGTTGTTTTGGCTTCGGCCACTCATCGCGGCCCCCGACCTCCTCCCTCCCCGGGTCCCAGGCTCGTGTCCTTGTGGTTCATCACCCTCACTCTCTCGCCGTCGACTGTCCCTCCCTTGAGGCCTGGTGGTTCGTCTTGGCACCCCATGGCGATGGCCACCCCGCTCGCTCACAAAGCAGACCCTGGTCCAGCCACTCACTGTTCATGCATGTCAATTTTCTGCTCCTCTCAGATACGCCCTTCTCACCGACCTTTGCTATCGGCTTTGGCCCGAGCCACTTGTTGCGCTTCTTGACCCTCAGGTACCGCCAGACCCTGCCGGCAAGCGCTGGTACCTTGTCTGCTCCCCTCGATATGCCCATCACCGGGCAGAACGTTGCTGGCCTGGGATATAAGCGCTGCTTCTATCCTGGGCCGACGACCCGTGGGCGGCAGTGTGACGGGCGAAATTAGACCCCGGGGCACGTCTGCGTATCGCTGGTCTTCCTGAGGACATCGCAACAGTAAGTACATACCAACACCAGGACAACGTGCCACGCCGACGTGGCCGGCCCAGAATGATCGGTGCGTTTCTACCATCCTTACCGTCGGGTCGCCGAATGTGGCCGCAGAAGACTGGACCCCATGAACCGTTTCACCCACCGCACCCTGGAGTGGCTTTGTACCTCGACATGCACCTACATGACGCAGATTACCTCTAGTTACATGTCCCCGCGGCACCATGACAGGTGGCCATGCAGGTGGTTTTATTATTGTTACTTCTGCGGTCCGTCCTGGCCTCGAGTCCATAGCACCTAGCTCCAAAGGACGTGGGCTGCTTGGTAATTTCTGCTGCATTGGTGGCCGCTAATAGCCCAGAGATCTCGGTGTCCCAATTCTCTGGCTGCTTCCAATGCCTCCGTGTGGCCGCTTCTCAATCCCCTCTCCAGGGAACGAGGGCCGTCTGTGGTCAACATTGTCTCGAGCGGACCAGGGGGGTTCAACGCAAGCGCGTCGAGTCTCTGGAGGTCACTGTCAGGAAACACTCCGACTGCAGGTTAGGACCTGGGGTCCTTATTATTGATTGTCCAAGAAGATTGGCCCGAGTTTCGCCACCTCGTCCAGGCCCGGCTCTGCATTGGTCTCCTTGCTCGCTTGCTCGCTCGCGCGTCGCCGCCGTGCTGAGGACCCCTCATCGTCAGCAGCGGCGGCGGAGGCGAGCAGGGAATTTTGGGGTTCGGTTCCCGTGTTCGAAGGAGTCCACCCTGTCGAAGGAGGAGTGCAAGCAAGAAAGTTCATGCCGGCGGTAGAACCAGCCGCGGCACCGCATGTGGTCGCCCAAGAGTTGGCCCCCCTCCGAAACTTATCAGAGAGATCTTCGCCTGGATCATGGATGGTGCGTTTCCCCCCATGTGTTGTGGTGGAGTTGCCTAGTCGCCAGCGGTTCCATCAACTGGCGACGAGACGGCCAACACATCAGGATGGGTCACACTCTTTGAGAGCCGCATCGCTTCTTGCATCTCCCTTGCGAAGACCCCGTTCATCTTCTCCCGCTGGCGTTTCCGTCATTTCCTCTTGCGTCTCAAGTCGATTTCGCGCTCCCCTCGCTCTCCGGCCCCGCACACAACAACACCGTCCGTCTCGCCCTGCAATAAAGCACACATGTCTCGCCGTTGATGGTCCGGATTTCCTGCATCCCAAGAACCCCGAGCTACGTAGCTTGAACTGCCAGCACTACCACCCACACCCACACAACCTCAACACCTTTTTCAGCCCTTGTGTCGGTTTTTCTCTTCCCTCCATTGCCTTTCGTGGGACAGACCCTCTTCCTCCATACCCCTTCATCCGTTGCTGCCTTATGCCTTCTTCTTCAGCAGCCTGAGCCATCTCGCCTCACATTGGGCTCGACTGCATCGGACGGCAACCGGATCCTGCTTCCGTGTCTCTCTATCCGGCGGGCCTCTTGCTTCGTTGGTCGGTTGTTACTCGTTTCTCTATACAACCCAGCCCGCCTCCCGCCTCGTTTCGCGTACGGCCACTTGCACCTAAACCGCCATTGAAACACGGAAGTCACCATGGGCGGTTTCTACATGCAATACCTGGAGAGTGAGTACCTCTTGAAATTCCCGGGCTATCTAAAAGCCCAACTGTGAGCCCCTGTTCGGCACTTGCGTGGGGCGAAGAGATATGGCTGGCTCCTGGCACCTACCCATACATGCACCTGGTCTTCGTGGATCATTGTCAGCCTTACCTCGGACACGAGGCGACAGGCCCACCTGTCGACAAAGCATATCGGCAGTGCAGAACGTCAGGCACAGATGCAGGGTTCTCTGCATCATGCGTTGGAGGGGATGGATGGGCTTGCCACGCGATCCAGGGTGGAGGAGCCGTGTGTGTCGTTCAAATTGTCTGCTTGCTTGTGAGATCAGAGGCTAACGCACCATCCGATCTAGGCCTGTGCCGCCGCCGAGGGTGGACGGATCCCATGTACGAGTGTTACCGCGATCGCAGCGGGTACACGTGCTTGGTCCTCGTCAACGGCCGCGAGTACCAGACGGACCTCTCGTACGAATCGGATTCGCTAGCGCAGGAGAACGCTGCCATGAGGGCGTTCATGGTATGCCGCAACTTCTCCGTCAACGGCGGCATGCTCGCCCGCAACGGCATCGTTCAGGGGTTGCCGGCCACTGAGGCGCCTAGGCGCACCACCAAGAAGTCTCGCCATGCGCACTCTGGCCACCACCGGGAGAGCCGTCGATCGGGCCACCACTCCAGCAGCAGCTCGACCGCTTCTTTCGAGTGATCGACAAGCCACCGATGGATCGCCCACAGCTCAGGGTGCTCCGCCCTGGGCAGGCACCATACATTCGGGGTGGGACTTCATTGCCTTGATCAAAGATCCGAACACCGCAATGGCGCTACGGCTATAAAATGTGGTTGAAACGCTTCACAGCATTCCTGGAGGGGTATACCCACGATGAATAGGGCCAATCTGCATGGCAAACGAGGGGGAAGAGACAAGAAGAGCAAAGGGACTGCGGCGACCCTGCCATTCCACGGCCGATACTCCGCTACGACATTTACGACTTACGACTCTAGATATGATTTCTTTTCAGCTCTGGTTTTCCACATCATTTCGGGCTTGGGCGGAGGTTCTGCTTTTATCAACATTGCGCTTGCGATCTGTTTTCTTTCCCCACACGACGAGATTGGACGGCCTGCTGCGTTTTCTGCGTTCTCAGTATCCATGAAGATTCAACGGCACCAAGAGCCCTGCATACTCTGCTGCTGGGATATCAACAGAACCAGCTCACGGCTTTGCGGCGGATTGCGGTGTCTGCTTTCTCCGGCGCCCATCTAGGGCAACTCTGATGGGCCGCACACCCACGTCTCGTGCTTGAGCGGCCCACGCGGCACGAGTTGTGGGGGCTGGGCATGTTTCCAAGATGCGACTATGCCAGCAATGCAAGGAACGAGGTAATAGCGAAGCGACCATACTGGGAGGCTAGATGTCTTGCTTGTTTCCTATCTTTTGCCAAAATTACCCTGGGCGGACAGAATCGTTTTATTCTTGGGCTTGCGAAAATCGGGACTGGCCACTTCTTTGAGAGCGTCACGTCTGTGCAGAGGACGGAACATGAACATGAGGGGGGCGAGCATCTTGCATCGGGAGCTGCATCTGCCTGGGCTTGACATGGCTTGAGTACTGCCACTCGCCGGGCAAAAATTGGCAGCGGGGACGGGAGATTATGCCACGGCTGGAGGCCTGGCAGTCGTTCTGAGGAAGTGGATGGAGGCACCTTTTCTTTTTATATCGCATCTTGCTGCGTACCTGGTACGCCTATGACCTAACGACTAATGATAAAGACACCATGTCCGGGACAACCAATATGGATCTACCTACCAAACTCGACGGCTTCAATGCATGAAAGTGAAAAGCCGACTAACTAGGGCCACGGTGTGTGAGGTCGGGAGCGTCCAAGTCGAGCCGATGGCCCCTGGATATGCGAGTGATGAGATGCCAGTCACGTTGGGATGATGTGTGATTGATGGGCGATCCCGATCTGTAGCGGGGCGGAAGAAAACGTGGGGAAGACTGCATATGGAAGGGTGGGCTGCTAAAATTGGAAGCCTGCCAGAGGGAAAATGGACGGGGTGAATGTACGTAGAAGCTTGTTGTTCGTGGATGGGAAACGGATCACCCATTCTGGGTGCCAAGATATGGAACCGGTGAGTTAGTGAGTGAGTAGTAAGGAATCCGGCGGGTGGAATGCATTGAGGATTGCTGGCCGTTGGCAGAGGTTAGGCCTCCCGTCCGTCGGTCCGCAGTTGACAAAGGGATATCAAGGGCCGGTTGGAATGGATCAGCATCAATAGCCTACCGATGCGTGTCGTGGACGGGCCGTGTTGAGGTGAGACAGCGACGACCAGGGTTGGGTCTAAGCACGTCTCGTACGTCGGTCCTTTGCTGACATGTGCTACGGGCTGTGCTGCCGTGTACAGTACGCCTCCTCATATTGCCTGGATGAAGATGGGGTGGAAGGACGAACGCGGCGTTGAGATGAGGATCCGGGAGACGGGGATCATGGGAATCCGAGGAGTCCCGGCGGATGTTCAGATCGACAGACCAACAAGATGTCCCGGACCACCTGCCACATATCAGATAACGGGCTGGGCTCCACGTCACAAGCTCCGCAGTGCTATCCCCGGGTCGCCAAGTAGGTAGCCCATGAAGCATCCTGGATCTCGATGCTAGAGGCCTTGGACAGTGTCAGCATCTGTCGAGTTCCAGTGTCTGTGCAGACAAATCGTCAATGCGGCAGGTCCACCTCTGTTCCTGGGAGGGCTGGTGGGCCTTCATTCCATGGAGAACAATGCAGAACGCGGCGAATTTGTCTTGAATCTCACGATGGAGGCACATGGAGGGTGGTATGACCCCACGGAACCGGCGGTGTTCCCCGCCCGCCCTTGTGATGATGCCGCCATGAAGCTTACCCCATGAAGTGCTCGGCGTGTTCGAGACCGGCTTCTGGGCAGAGCTGATGTCAGGGGCCCGCCGACGGGTGATGGCGCACCACACCACCATCTTCTCTTGCCTGAGGCGCAGGAGGCACGAGCTCTCTGAATTTCGCTGGGAAAAGGGGTGATGCAATTGGCATGCATTCACGAGCCACAGAGCCTCAGAGCTGGAACCCGGATGCAGCCAATCGTGTTGCCGGAGGGGCCCCGTGACGGGAGACCGGGCCCAATCACAGGGGGCCCTCCCCGGACTCGTCCAGCCAGATGGTGGTTGCAGAACCCGCTATTGCCGTATTCACATCCCCTGTGGCCAGGGCTGCCCCTAACTCACCAGGCAATTGCCCCTAATAAAGGCGACGGGGTCAGTGAAGCCAGGGATGCCCCACTTGCCCACCCTCGTCCCGCCTGCAGCCGAACGCTACTAGTCCAGTACAGTACAGGCAAGCCCAGGCCTGCCTCGAGAGCTGTCGTGTCATTTCTCGACGTGCCTGCCTCTCGTCCACTACCAACTCTCCCGCTTCGACCTTGACCTTCCAGGTTCCTCCTCCTTGCCCAACTCTCGCGACCGTCCTCCACCTCTTACCAAGTGATACCCTTCGTTTTATTTTCCCTGGCAGCACTACCGCTCTCCTCTCTTTGAGCTTCTCGGGAAAACGCTCAAGTTTCGCTTTATAGCAATTACCTCCACCGCGCGCAAACCCCTGGACAGACACGCAGCTGTCCACCTCTCATCACTCGCTTCCTACCACTACACAAGGCCTTGATCAACCGCCACAATGAAGGGTGAGCTTTGCTCCCGATCACCCAATGTGCACAAATCAAGGTGCAGCCATGCTAACGAGCACATCCAGCCATCATCCTCGTCGGTGGCTTCGGCACCAGGCTTCGCCCTCTTGTAAGGACAACCGCCCCCTCTTCCCCTGAAGTGGCACCATAGACCAAGAGCTGTGCATTTTAGCTGTATATGATCTGGACACATGTTGACTTGTGCCGAATACAGACCCTCACTCTTCCCAAGCCCCTCGTCGAGTTCGGAAACAAGCCCATGATCCTCCACCAGATTGAGGCCCTCGCTGCCGCTGGCGTGACGGATGTCGTCCTCGCCGTCAACTACCGCCCCGAGATTATGGAGAAGCATCTCGCCGAGGTGCGCAACCCCCAAGACCCCTGACAATTGTTTTGTAGTCCTCCCTTCCTCACACTCAATACGCGCAGTACGAGAAGCGCTTCGGCATCACGATCACCTTCTCCATCGAGTCCGAGCCCCTTGATACCGCCGGCCCCCTGAAGCTGGCCGAGAAGATCCTCGCAAAAGACGACACCCCCTTCTTCGTCCTCAACTCCGATGTCATCTGCGAGTACCCCTTCCAGCAGCTCGCCGATTTCCACAAGTCTCACGGCGAGGAGGGCACCATTGTTGTCACCAAGGTCGAGGAGCCCTCCAAGTACGGTGTCGTCGTCCACAAGCCCGGCCACCCCTCCCGCATCGACCGATTCGTCGAGAAGCCCGTCGAGTTCGTTGGCAACCGCATTAACGCCGGCATGTATATCCTGAACGTGTCCGTTCTCGACCGCATCGAGCTCCGCCCCACCTCCATCGAGCAGGAGACCTTCCCCGCCATTGTCCGCGACGGCCAGCTGCACAGCTTCGACCTCGACGGCTTCTGGATGGACGTCGGCCAGCCTAAGGACTTCCTCACCGGCACCTGCCTCTATCTGTCTTCCCTGACGAAGAAGGGCTGCAAGGAGCTCGCTCCCGCCAGCGAGCCCTACATCCATGGTGGCAACGTCCTCATCGACCCCACCGCCAAGATTGGCAACAACTGCCGCATCGGACCCAACGTGACCATCGGACCTGGCGTCACCATTGGTGATGGTGTCCGTTTGCAACGCTGCGTCCTCCTGTCGGGCTCCAAGGTCAAGGACCACGCCTGGGTCAAGAGCACCATCGTCGGCTGGAACAGCACCGTCGGAAAATGGGCTCGTCTGGAGAACGTGACTGTCCTTGGCGACGACGTCTCCATCGCTGACGAGATCTACGTCAACGGCGGCAGCATTCTGCCGCACAAGACCATCAAGGCCAACGTCGATATTCCCGCTATCATCATGTAAAGATGCCGGCTTGGACAGTCGCTCACAGGATCCTGCGCGGCACTTTTTCTTCTGCTTCGTCTCACAGCCTTGAAAAGTCGACATTATACTATTAATTGTACCATTGCCGCGGTTTCCTCCTCTCCCGGCCATCACACCCTTCAGCACAACCACACAACACAACACATCCCTCTCCACTCTGCAACTTTTACTCTTTTCGACACGACACGAGAAAATCCGTTTTTACAGGGGCGGCGGCGACGACGGCGCGCGAGCAGCATCAAAAACGAAAGACCAGGGCAGAGAAAAAAAGCATGGCATTTTTCTTCTCGCGGGGTTTGGTTCTGGCACGGCGTCGGCAAGGGAAATGATCTCTTCGCGTTTTTTATTATTATTGACATGGAAACGACGGAACCGCTAGGGGGGATCTTTCGGTTTGTCACTTGACCTGATTCGTTTTCAGACAGCGACACGTAGCGTGGCCTTGGGGCCGAGGCGAAAAGGGGAGGGCGGTCTCGAGAGCACATGCTCTTCTTCGCGACGCTCGCGCAGCATACCGCTGGTCTTGGCCCGGAGGTGTTTGAAAACGCCGCTATCTGGACTGCCCTGCGCAATGCACAATGGGCGGGGATGTTTGTCCCGCGTTGCCCGGGTGCATCTGGCACTCTCCCGGCCGGCATGGTGGGAAGGGACAGAGCTGTCCCTCTCAGAGAGGGATAGGCCACAGGCAGAAATGAGATGAAGAAGTTCAAAGTTACACGCCGCTACATGTGAGGTTCGTGCGCAGCCAAGACTGACAGTGTACAAGGAAGTAATGCATTTCTATCATCAACTCTACAACGCCAGTCTCCAAACGCCCATCTATAGAATCCACGCCGTCCCCGACTCGCAAGACGAACGGCCACCAGAGGACTCAGAAGACAAAAGCGCCTAGGACTGAAGATTTGCCGGGTTATCCATCCTCTGCCGGAGGGCGAGATCGCATAACCCCTGGGCGGCGGCCACTCTTTCGTCGTCCGTGTCTTGATTTTCGACCATTCCCTCACCAGAGGGTTTATCTTCGGACCTTGCCTTGCGAGCATCTTCAATTTTCTCGTCGGGCTCTTGATTTCCAACATCGGAACTTTCATTTCCGGTCATTTTCTCGTCAGAATCTTCAAGTTCGGGTGGCGGCGTCCCGTCGTCTGGAAATTCCATCCGCTCCCAGAACTTTCCACAAGAAAGTTGCGGTTCTGGAGAGGCTTCACTGCCCCAGATACGGGTTCGCTGGGTGCGCTACACCGGGTTGCCCTCATCGTCGCTCTCGTCTTTCTCCTGAGGGTCATCTGAGCGCACCCAACCGCGGCACATGGCCACGGCCTGGGCCCATTTCGTATAGTTGTGGGTTGTCTCGGTTTCCTTCTCTGCGTCAGGGAGGAAGGTGTGGTTGCCCTCCTTGGCGGTCTTCATGCGGACGAGCTCGTCGGTGCCGCTCCAGCAGCCAACGGCGAGTCCTGCGGCGAACGCAGCGCCAAGGGCTGTCGTCTCACGCATAGCGGGACGAACGATGGGGATGCCCAGGATGTTAGCCTGGGTCTGCATACAGAGATCCGAGTTGGAAAGGCCTCCGTCGACAGAGAGGGAGGTGAGGCGAGAGCCGGACTGCTCCTCCATTGCGTTGAGGATGGCTTTGGTCTGGTAGCAGGTCGCTTCGAGGGTGGCACGCGCGATATGGCCCTTTTGGGTGTGGTGAGTCAAACCGACTGATGAACCGGAGGTTAGTGTATCGACTCCATGAGAACAGGCGCAGCAGAGAAGATCTTACACATGGTTCCCCTGGCATCATGGGCCCAGTACGGGGCCAGCAGGCCGCTGAAGGCCGTCACGAACACCACTCCTCCATTGTCTGGCACAGACTCGGCCAAGTCATTGATCGTCTCGGCGTCGTCTGCAAACTCCATATTC
The DNA here is from genome assembly GCA_001599815.1 of Furcasterigmium furcatum. NCBI lineage: Eukaryota > Fungi > Ascomycota > Sordariomycetes > Glomerellales > Plectosphaerellaceae > Furcasterigmium > Furcasterigmium furcatum. The sequence goes on from BCIA01000006.1 coordinate 5,139,487, forward strand.
TTGATGAGGAACTTGACGGCTGAACCTGCAGAAGCAACACTCCCTTCCAGAGCATATGTCGCCAATCGAATGTCGCCGCCGGGGTGAAAGTCGTATGCCACCGTCGCCATCAGCCCAGACTTGGCAAGTCCAGAGAGCCCAGAGCTGGAGTCCGCAAGGTCTGGTCGCTCGGCACCGGCATTGTACAGCATGAAGCAGCCCGTACCGTAGGTGTTTTTGGCCTGGCCGCGCTCGAAAGCACACTGACCGACAAGAGCAGCAGACTGATCTCCCAGACATCCCGTGATGCGGACTCCCGCGAAGGGCCCCGAGTGAACGGAGCCAAAGGCGTGGGGATCGGAGGATGCCACGATCTTGGGCAGCAGAATCTTTTCGGGGTCTATGTGGAATGTCCCGAGAATGCTAGGCTCGTAGTGCAAGTTGGAGAGGTTCATCATCATGGTGCGGCTCGCATTGGTCGTATCAGTGACGTGTGGTGCGTCCTTTCCTGGTCCACCGTTGAGCCAGTGAATGATCCATGTGTCGACGGTGCCGAAGGCAAGGCTGCCGATCTTGTGCAGCTCCTTGGCCTCGGGAACATTGTTGCAGATCCATAAGAGCTTGGTGATGGATGGGTAGTTAGAAAAGGGGAGGCCGGTCAACTGAGGCACCATATGGGCAACGGGATCCCGCTTCATCTGCTCGGCAATTTCGGTGGTGCGCAAGTCGGTCCAGACAATGGCGTTGTAAACGGGCTTACCGGAGTCAATGTCCCAAAGAATGGTCGTCTCGCGCTGGTTGGTGATTCCGATGGACTTCACGTCCTTGACGTCGAAGCCGAGGCTGACGAACTTGTCGTGGGCGTGTCCCATGCATATCTCGACCGAGGTGATGATCTCGAACGGGTCTTGTTCGTGCCATCTGGTCGCACGTGGTCAGCCACCAATGACCACGGAGAGGGAAGAAAGGGGTAGCAGTTCGCGGCTTACCCAGGATTGGGATGAAAGTTAGTGATCTCCAGCTGGGCGCTGACAATGGGATCGCCGCCCTCGACGCTGAAGATTATGAAGCGAGTAGAGGTCGTGCCCTGGTCAACGGCGCCGACAAACCCGCGTTCCTTGAGCTTGGCAATCTCGGATGCAGTGAACTTTTTGCTTCCATACACCTTGGTCACCACGAATTTACCCCCCGGAGGAGACGGGCTCTTCGGAGCAGGGCTGAGCGGTGTATCGGCGTCGGGTGTGCTGGATTTCGAGGACATATCGACGGGTGGCAGCTGGCCCACGAGTTGGGTCCAGATATCTTGAAGAGCTGTAGTTGAGATGTCTTAGCGACTATTGGACATGGGTTGTGATGTTGAGGTTCCGTTGATGAGAGGTGCAGACCTTGGAACATGCCGGGCAATAAGCTCTGATCTACCTGGGCCGTGGACCCGGTCAGAGAGCCTGGTCGAGGAGGAGGAGGAGGATCTGCTGTAACAAAGACAGGAAGTGAGGGCCTGCTTCTCTGCCTTCTCCGCTCGCAGGTGCCCCTGCCAGCTGACTTGTTGACAATTCTTCCCCTCAGCAGCACGTCATCAAGGGTTGTTGGACTGGACTCGGATGCAAGACAAGAGCGAGTGGCAACGAAGCAGAAGGAAGTTCAATTGGGTATCTCAACTCGAGGAAAGAAAGACGCTCTCGGGAAACCAGGGAAAAAGAAGGAGGTCACCGGACAAGAGAACCTCAGATCCTCGGCCAGGGTCTCACCAGGAGCATCCAATGACGGGCTCCACGGCCCAGATCTCGCCCTGCCGCAGCTTCCCATCCCGCCAAAACCCCCACTCACAGATCCGACGGGGAGCTTGTACGCGAGAAAGTGCGCGAAAATTACAAGAGATATGCCAGCGAGAGCCGTGAAATGCGCCGGGGCCGGTGACGGAGAATCAGCCTCGAAGCTTTGGGCCCGCCAGTTCGGGAGGTCGACGTCAGTCTCCCGGCCGTTGATTGGCGGAAGATCTGAGGGGTGGGATCTGCGCTAATCCGATCTGGCCCGAGCTCGGTCCTGCTCGGGATGCAGATACCGACCTCGGTGAAGGGGAGCGGGGAGACTTCACCGAGAGCCTCTCTCATTTCACTTCTTCAACCAACCAAACCCACATGCGTGACCAGGATTGCGCAGCCGTCTGGGCATCTGCAGATGCAAGATCTTTTCTTGTCAGCTCCAAGCTCGATGCTAATACACACAACAAGCCACCGGCAGTTGGCTGGCTGGCTGGCGGCTTGTTCATAACCGCCAGTAGGTACTCTTTACTCGCTGGCTATGAGCGCTTCGTGCAGCTTCAAATGCCGTCCGTACCCGACAACCCCATGCACACACCTCCTCTACCTCCCCAGTCCCCAGTCCCCGTCCCCTGTTTTCGCTCAGCCATTGTCTGTTGAAGGCTGACACTTGCCCTCCCGACAACCCAACATGTTCTATTGCTGCTTGGCTGACGGCGCGGAGTGAGCGCGCCGTATGCTGCGTAGGTGTCCTCCGCTGCACATGCCTCTGTAGGCATGGAGATGCACTTCTTCACCGCGAGGGCCGGACCTCGTCCTCCACCTTCGCGTCATGCCGGACCAAGGCGCGTCGAGTTCTGCAACGCAGCACGAGGTCCCTAGCTGTTGAAGCTGGCTGCCCCTGGCTCTAGGGGCCAACACCCGTGACCCGCTTACCGGGCCTTCTTGGTGTCCTTGCCAGCGGCCCTCTCGCGGTCACGCTTGGCATAGATCTCGGCCGTGAAGGGGTTTTCGTAGGTCAGGGCGATGGTGTAGACGATGAAGACCCAGGCGGATATGAGGATACCGGCAGGCTTGCCGTAGATGAGGGCGGCGCCGAGGAAGCTCATGGTCGAGCCATTGTACATGGGGGCGCTGGTGACGTTGAAGGGGAAGCCGGTCACGATGCTGTCCATCAGGATGCCGAAGTAGTCGCCCAGGAAGGTGCCGGTGATGCCCAGGCGCAGAGTCGAGGTGATCACGAGGACATTGCCGGCGGCAATAAGGGCATAACCGGCGTATGTAAAGGCGTCAGTGTCGAGGAGGGGATGCGTCGGCTGGTGGCGGAGGGCACGCTCGTAAAGGAAGTCGCGGAACAGGCCCAGGGAGAAGATGGTCAGGGCGAGGGCGTAGCAGGCAGTCTGGGAGCGTCCTCCGAACAGCTTGGTCAGGAGCTTGTTGTTGTACTCCTGACGGGCGACGATGTTCCAGAAGAGCGGGTTGAAGGCGATGGAGGCCGCAGAGACTGGAATCGAGAGCCCGTTAGCTACCTAGGCTGCCTCCAAGTCCAACCTGAAGTCCAAGACCACGATCAAGGTCAAGGTCAAAGCTCCCTGCCCTCGTGCCTGTGGAGATGGGGAAGTTGGGGTCGAAAATGACGTACTGAGGAGACTCTTCTGGTCGAAGTCGACCAGCTGAGCGCTGACGGGAGCGGGAGCCATGATGCGAGTGAGGTATAATGCGTGTGAAGAGATCCTACGGGTAGAGTGAGGTCGAGAAACCAATTGATGATGCTGTCTGTGTGCGAGAGATTGTCGAGAGTTGATGGCTCTCTCGGTTAATCGACGCCAACGGCCGGGGTGTTGTTGGAGGGAGGAGAGCTCTGGTCCCCACTCTTTTGCCTGGGGGACCCTCTTCACGTGGCCAAAGCGTCATCGTCATCCCTCCGGCCAGTATCGGCTTGTGATACTGGATTGTCGACATTTAAATGTAACCAAAATCCAAATGATCCAATGCAATTGAGACTGCCTGCCTCTTCTACAGTTGTTCCGATAACGCCACGCTTCCATGATGAGAAATTCGCCCAAGTGTCCGTCGTCCGTGCTGCAAGCAGCCCGTGTTCACCGTCGATTCCGGGTCTTCTTCGTCGCGGTGCCTGTGTCTTCCTCCTCCTCGTCTTGGCCCTTCTTCAGGTCTTCCGCCAAACCCCATTCCTCCTTGTCGTACCAATCCTCGCCATCGGAAAGCTCGCGGTTTGGACCACAATGAGCCTCGAACTTGGACCACTTGAGCACCGTGTTTCGGAGACGTTCGGCTTTTAAGAGACCCTCGTGTAGCTTGTGGGCACCCCGGCATACCTCCTCCTGCTTTTGCACGTAGAGAGCAACAAGCCGTCGCATTTCCTCTGCCTCGCCTTCCGAGAGGCCACCCCGGTCGGATTCAGCGTTGGGTGGTGGGTGGAAAATCGGATGGATGAAGATGTCATCCACGAGTTGTGTGACTGTCGAGCCGGCGTTGTCGCCATTCAAGGCCGAGGTTTTGACTTTGTCTTGGTCATTTTCGTCGTCTTGCATCTCGGTATCCTCGTCCTCGTGCTCGTTCTCTGGCTCCTTTCCTGATTGATCTTTCTTGGGCGTCGTTGTATCCGGGTCTTCTGCGCTCTCCCCATTCGTTTTCGTCTCGGACGAAGTAGTCTTGTCTTTCTTTTGCTGATCACCAGGCCGCTCGGCCTCTGTCTGAGGGTTGGCCGTGCTAGGCTTTGTGTTGCCGTTGGTTTGTGCACCTTCCATTGAAACGTCTTCGTCGCCCGTCTGGGCCGAAGCCGTCGTATCGCCAGAAGCCCCGTTCTGAGAGACGCCTACCTGAGGCGTGGCTTTGTGAGACTCTCCATTGACTCGGGAGGCATCTGCCTGGCCATCCTCACCCGTGTTGGCATCTTTCCGGTCGAACACTGCGTCTGAGAAGAGGTCGATATCGTTCGGGCCAAGCATCATCTCACAAGGCGCCCAAGTATGGTCACCAGTGAGCCTCGTAAAAAGATGTCGAATGCGCCACAGGGATCGATTCTCCTTTCGCATAACCTCGCAGCTTTGGTCTGCGAGGTTTGTCAGGGTCTCGGATGTGAACGGTTTCGACAGGGTGCTGTGCGTTGGGAGGTCGGTGGAGGCGGTCAGTGGAGCAAGTAGTTCTGTGACCCGGGTGTCAGTATCCTCAGCGCGGTCAATAGAACCCGTAAGGGCTGTTACTTACGCTCCAGACGAATGTTGGCATATGGGTTGAGCTCCGCAGCGGAGGCAATGGCGTCCTGTACCCGTTCGTCGTCGTCGTCGTCCTCGCTGTCAATCTCGAATCCTTCGTCGTCGACGACTGGCGGGTTACGGCTGATGATGGTGCGGTGCTGTCCAGCGTACTCGACACCCTGGAAGGAGGCACAGTCAGTTCGCTGTCTGTGGGCGGGAGGGGTCGAGAATTGAGAAGACGGGCGTTGGCAAGCTTACCTCTCTGTATACTTCTGGGCCAGACGGAGGGATCAATCGGCCTTGGTGTGCGAATCGGGATCGTTTCTTCAGCTTGTTGCCACGGTTGGTGTAGTGTTCGATCTCATTGTCGGAATCGGACTCTGGAAAGGCGGGCGGTTAGCTTGCGACAGCACGGTGTCAACGCAGCGACTCCCACCATATGCGGTCCTCTTCAAAGCCTTTTTCATGGCGGCGACGGTCTCGCCGAACAAGACTTGCTGGCTCGCCATCGTTTCCGGGATCAAGGGGGTTCGTTGTCGTCGTCGTTGTTGGGAACGAGGGACTGGGAATCTGAGCGACGCGGCGGGTCGCAAGGAACAGCGGCCCTTGGCGGCGGCGGCAGGAGTGTGAAGACAGTAATCTGAGGATCTGTTGGAAAGAAGGAACAGGGTATTGAACACGTCTTTCCCGGTGGGCGGAGGAGAGGGCGAGGATGTCGGCTGACGCGATCAGAGTGTCAAGGTCTGCGCGGGCGCATTGGACGGGGAAGACGAGGCGGGAGGAGGAGTCTGCGCTTCGGCTGCAAGTGGCTGCCGGGCGAGGCTGTTCCTGAGCTCACAAACCCCATGACCGCATGGAAACACTGACCATTCAGAAGCCTCTCTGTGCCGAGCCCATTTTTCCGATCCCGCCAATGTGCCGTCACCCGCTCACCAAACTTCGGCGATTACCTAAGGCAGTCTTGGAGCTCCCCAAGCTCCCGTCCAGCAAACGGCCCGCATGGCTGCTGCCGACTCATCCTCCACTCTATGGTGGGCTGTCGCTTTGGAGCCCGCACTCGCTCTCCTCTACAAGACTCTCAGAGCCGTATATACATTTCCAGCGCGCTGAGGACTCGAGATTCGCCCAGTCAGTCGTTTCTGCGGGCACCATGCACTCATAGACAGTCTCGGTACGTCCCCAGTCCATGCTCCGCCCAATCGGCACCAGTCCTAACCGGCGCATAGCAAGTTCCAGTTCATACGTTGCCCCCTGCGATCGAATACAGTCCTGCTCCGTGAAGTTCGAACATCCTCCATGCGCAGTACACCTCGGCGCAACAATGGACGGCTATCCAGCTGGGAGTCTGGACCTCAACCTCCCCTACATTGTCGTTGCAGGCCTGACGCCTGACGTTCCCGACCAACTACCCCTCGATCCCGAGCTCAACGAGCAGCGCATCCTCATCCACTCAGAGCTTCCGAGCCTCGAAACCGAAGACGCAAATACCTGGAAGCTGTATCTTCAGCGTCAGGATGCCCGAGACCTGCCATGGAGCCCGCAGGAGGATGACAAGCCGTACAAGTTCAGAGTGACAGTTACTGGCCGGGTAAATCTCCCAGCCCTCCCCCTGAGGCCATCCTCTGACGACGCTTCTAGTCTCTGGCCCTCCCTCCGCGTCGAGCTAGGCTTCCTGACACTGTCGAGCCTTCTGAATTCCCCCCTCTCCTCCACTCACCCTTTTCTCCCCTGAGCCCCATCTCGCCGCTGTATCCCGATGGTCTCATCAATGCCCAGTGGATCCGAAAGCACCAGGAACTTGTCCCAAGCATATACCTGTGCTTCTACGCCCTGACGTCCGACTCGGCCTTGGCCACGCTCCATGACATCCAGCTGAAGACAGACATCAACAACCTCAGGCAGGCCCTGAGTAACTCTGGTTACAGGACCCGACTGATGATCATGCTGATTAGCGACGGCGCGGCTTCAACTTTGTCGCTGTCGGACGGCGTACAGGAGAGGCTTGAGAACATCCGTAGGGGAACCGGCCTGGATCCAAAGTCGTTCTTTTATGTGCCCAAGCAGGATTCTGTGAAGGAGCTGGAGCAGACAGCGGATAGTATCCTGACAACAGTGTACACCCAGGCGACGGAGTACTACAGGGACATCGGACGCCATGCTAGGAAAAAGCGCAACCGAGGCATCGTCCCGCAGCCCACGGTTCCTCCTACCACAGGCACGTCACAGACGCTGTCTGTGCAAGACTGGAACGTCCGCTATGACTTCAAGGCCGCCATCTCTGCAGAGTTTCGCCATGAGATGGACACTGCGTTGCGCTCTTACGATCAAGCCTATGAAGGCATCCTTAGCGAGGATGTGCTGGACATTCTTCCTAGCTGGAGCCCTAGATGGAATGAGGCCCGTCTGCTCACTGACATTATCGCCATTCGGTCAATTCGATGCTCGTTATGGATTGGCCAGACTACGTTAGCTGTGAGGAGATGGCGTGCTCACCGAGAGCGGGTCGGCGATTTCGTGGATCGACGAGGCCGCGGCACCAACAACTACGGCTGGCAAGCCTGGGAAGCAAGATGGGCCGTCGTCATGGCGACACTCATCGAAAAGGCAGCTCTGCCAGCATTGGCCCCGTCAACGGGCGCCATCTACGTTCCGCCCGAGAAGCTCATCATGGGCGAGCGCCTCCAGCCCTGGGAACTGCTGCACCATCCGGGATATTGGTATCGCAATGCTGCTCGCCATCAGGCACGGCGCCGTGCATTGGCCCTCGCGATTTCTGAAGAGCACCGGAGACCTCCTGGTTCATCGCCAGCTTCGGTTGTGGCGAGCAAGGCGTACACATATGATACATACCTTTGCCCGGAAGCTCATGAGGAGCTGCCGTTAGAAGGCGAGGGAACAAACCACGGCCAGCTGATCATCGACTGCCTCAAAGCTGCGAGGTCAGAGTTCCAGGCTCGTAAGCAACTGAGGTCCTCGGCCGAACTGGCCCTGGATTGTGCTAAGGAAATGGCTCGAGTGGAGGCTTGGGACGACATCGTGGAGCTGCTCAAGCCTTCTTGGGTCGAAGCATCCTTTAGAGCTGAGGGGTGGGCTGATATTGCCGAAGATCTGGCTTGGCTCTTGAGAGCAGCTGCCGCGGAAGTCGGGGCCGGGGATCTGGTTGCATCCATCGACTGGACGCTTCTCAACAGACGTATGCGTGACTCCCTTGATCTACCATATGAAACATCACTGACACGTTCTCAGAATTCACTCGAAGGCCTCAGTGGCACTATGACCTGGTCAAGTCGCTAGAAGGTGTCGAAACTGCGTCAAAACCGAACATCTCGATCAGCGATGACAGCATTGCATCCTTCGTCTCGGCCTCCTTCGTATTCAAAACCGAGGAAGGCAAGGCAGGAGAGACGTGCCAGGCGCAACTCGCTCTCTGCTCGGATGCTTTTCCAGATACCCCTCCAGTGACTCTGAACGGACTGCGGCTCGCCTTTGCAGGCGCTCTGAAGACCATCACATTGGATCATCAGATGGCGTCTGAAACCACAATCGTCGAGACAACCAAAGGCAATGTGAGCCTATCCGCGGTGCCACTGACGGAGACACTGCAGGCTGAGGACGAAGACTCTGATGGACAAGAACAAGAACCCCGGTCAGTCCTGCAAGGCAACGCTTCTTTGGTCTTGAAGCCCGGTCATACGGTTGTTTACGAACTGGCCATTCCGCTGCGCGAGCCTGGGCAAGCCCGTGCCACCTCGGTAGACCTTCTCTTTGATGTTGCAGATTACTCCCTCACATACACCATCAACTTTCGGGAGGCGAATGAGGCCGATGTTTGGTTCGGGCCGTCGTTGTCGAAACGACGCATTCCCAGACTGAGCTCTCACGCGATTCAGGTCCAGCCAAAACCGCCCAAGATCGAAATCAGGCACGTCAATGTCCTCGAGCAGTACTACACCAATGAACCGATTGAGCTCTTGTTGGATATCCTCAACGCCGAGGACACAGACGCTACGGCAAAGCTGGAGCTCCATGTATTTGGAGAGAAAGTACCAGCACTGCGTGCTCTGGTCAAGGGAGGCTCCGAGCGGACCGCAGAGGCTGCCCCCGAAGAGTCCAGACTGACGAACCTCGCTCTCGACCTCCTGCCGACGTCGCAGTCGACTCAGGTGACGCTGAAGCTGGATCCCGCAGACGCCCCAGCCACATACGACGTTACTGCACGTGTTGCATATCACCTCGTCTCAGATCCAGCCACACCCATTATGCAAGTCATGACCTTCCAGATTAACGTCGTGAACCCATTCGAGGCAAATTACGACATTGTTCCGCGGTTGCATTCCGACCCCTGGCCCAGCCTCTTCGACTACGAGGGAACTTCCGATTTGTCCGATCGAGACGAGGTCGCGGCGCACCCACGGGGGCTGGCGCAGCGATGGTGTCTAGTATGCCACTATGCATCCTTCGCGTCAGAGGACTTGCAGGTCGTCGACATGGAAGCCAAGGCGCTGGCCTGCCAGCCGAGCGCCCGCTGCACCTCGACCAGCCGACCAGCGCTCCCTCTGGACGGACAGGTCATTCCGCCCAAGTCAATTCAGGAGGTGAGGTTCGACCTCGTCGTTCAGAAGCTGACCCTCGACGACCGTGGCCCGGCCTCGTTGGATGTGGCTTTCGTGCTCAAGTGGAGACGTGCCAACGCGGACCCCTCGTCGCCCGTAAACATCACAAGCATGCCCGTCCCGCGGGCCATTGTGCTCGGCACGGAGCCGCGTGTGCTTGCCTCGGTATCCGCCACGGACCCCAAGACGGGGCTCCTAGACCTCAATGTAACCATAGAAAACGCCTCGAGTCATTTCCTGACATTCGGGTTGAGCATGGAGGCGAGCGAGGAGTTTGGGTTCTCGGGGCCCAAGCAAACGACGCTGCATGTGCTCCCCGTGAGCAGGCGTGCCTCGACATACCGTCTGCTGCCGTTCCGGCGAGGAGTTTACGTGCGCCCGAATCTTGTGGTGCGGGACAAGTACTTCCAGAAGGTTCTGAGGATCATACCAACGGAGGGGATGAAGATCGATAAGGAAGGGCTACTTGTTTGGATCCCGCCTGATGAGGAGCAGCAGGAAGAGGAGGAGGACGAGGAGAAGGAGGAGTAGACCGCCTAGAGGAAGCACGCGAGCATCCCGAATACAGGTCGTATTGGCTGCTTGATTTTGACCAGATTTCACGTTACCCTCCGGCGCAGGAGGATCATGTCTTGGTATCATTTCGTCTGCAACACACCATTCGCCACGAGGAGAGGCGGAAAAAGAAGTGAAAGCGCGAGACTGATTCACATCCCATGTGAGTCTGGCGCGCCGGCGGCTGCATATACGGGACAGCTACCGCCGCGGGAGGAAAACTGTTCGCTCGCTGCTGGACTGAAAAGGGGGTGTCGCTTTCGGGGTGGCTCCCGTCCTGTCAATTTCCCCCGGACATCGTGCGGCGAGCTGATAATGAGGCTAACCGGATGAGAGGCACCCGAACCAGAGTGCTGGAATGTCTTGATGGTGGGAGGAGGCAACCGGCTCGCCATCCGCGGCTGCAGGCTGAGTCGGCGACCTCGAACCTGCACATGAGTATGCATGTGGTGCAGCAGCGTAAATGAGGGCTGCAGAGAGAAAGGGGCTGGCGGCACCCGGGGGCCCATCTCAATACAGTATTACCGCCAACGGCATATAGCATTGGGAGTATCGTAGCGATGATAGCAGAGTTATTTATGCCTGCCCGCATATGCTGCAGGCGGCTCGGGGGTTCTACTTGGATTGGGATGGGCGGCGCCGCGCCCATGTGAAAGGTGACGGGACGTGTTCGCTAATCTGTCAAGAGGACGGCGCACGTTCCGGCAGAGGCTGGATTGGCGATTGGCGCGAGGTCAATGCTCTCCAGCGAGTCTGTGAGATCGAGATGGTATCTGGTAATATTTGCCACTGCCGGGAGCCTGAATAGGCTTTTTCTGAGAGTGGCCAAAGTGACAGACGGGGGCGAGGATGGGCAGCACAGACCCGGCGTTTCTCGCGGGAGGGCATGAAATTGCCGGAGCCCAGGGTGGTGAGATTCGCGGCGCGCCAAGCTGGCAGAGCCGGACGGACTCTTGACGCGGCAAGGGGCCTGCGCGCTGAGATGAGGTGTCGGCCCGGATGGGTTGGATGGATGGATTGGAAAAGGGGCGCGCGGCCGGGAGTTGAGCCGGCCGTTGACAGGTGATTGACGCCCCCCTTTTCTCTCGGGCTGCCTACTACCTAAGTACCTGCCAGAAAGTACTGCGAGTCAATCAAGCCATGCTGTGTTACGCCCCCCGAGGAGGCTCTCCCATGTGCCTCTGTCACAAATGTTTCATGAAGCCATGCAGGCAGCACAGTCAGATCCGATCTCCCAAGAACGGGGAAAACTCCCGCGGCGGCTCTCAGACGGTCAGACGGGATGATCAGCCATTGTCTGCCCCTGATCGAGAAGAAGGCTGAATCGGACAGTTATTATAGTGGGCCAAGCAAAGGAGATGTGTTCGACCCCTGGTCATGGTCAGGCCAGCATCCGGGGTTCATCCTCGCCCCTGGACAGGACCGGGCTGGCTGGTCGTCCAGGCTCTCCTCCGTCCTTGCAGCTCGCCCGCGCATGCAGTCAGTCTTGGGCGGGCGCTCATCTCCCGAGCGCAGAGTCCAGGTGAAAGATGCGTCCGTCTGCCGCAGGTTCCATGATGCTTGATAGGGGCCACGATGGCGGCTTGTGGCTGGGCTGATGGTTGATAGCCTGATGTGTACTTAGCCAAGTCGCTAGGGGCGCTAGTTGGCCTAGGCCAGGTACAAGCGCCGTACCCCCCATCAGAACGTTTCTAGCGGTTGCTTGCTAGCGGAAGATCATGAACACCGCGCGCCGTGGGTGACGGTGGTGCTGGTGGGTGTGGTCCGGTCCGGTCGGTCCCCTCACTGATCATCATCCTTCGGCAATGGGCGGGAGCGCTGGCTGCGTGAAACAAATACCCCAGCTCACAGTTGTTTGCGTGTTTCTGTACGTGATGCTTCTCTGCTCGGTACTTGAAATCTGGCAAGTACTTACTCATAATTACTCCCCATCTCATCATTTAGGGCGCTCCCGGCGCTGCGGTCAGTCAGACCACCCAACCCACGAGCCCGTCCACGACGGGCTTCCCGAGTAGTAGGGGGCTTTGGGCGTATTTAGAACCCCTAAGTGGTCGCCCACAGCGGCATTCCGCCACTAAAACACCTGGAAGGATGGCCCTAGCTCCAGTCCGTGCTGAGAGCTGGTCAGGGGTAGGAGCGGGGGAAAGGGGGGAGATTTCCGAGTGCAGGTTTCTCGGCTCCAGGTCGAGGTATCTTTTTTCCGTTATCGCAGCCGCTCAACCGCAGACACGAGGGGGCGCTCTACTTTGGCAGTACTTATCATGCAGGCTGGGTGGGCACCCCTGCCGCTAAAAACCCAGGCCCTGCGATAATTAAAGCTGCTGGATGACATTTTACTGCTGTACTGCTCTGCTTCACCTCCTCTCCTTCCCCTTTCTCGACCACCTCCAGCCCGTCATTCTTCCATTCACTTCTCCTTCCTCCCCCCTCCCCCATTGTCACTTCTTGTTGGTTTCCAGACAGTCCTGTCTGCCCTTTCCTGCCGACAAGCTGATGGCGAGACGGGCAACCCACGGATCACGGTCGACCTCCTGACTGACGGCCAGCGAGATCTGATCTCCCTGATCCTGCCCGCCCTTGTCGACGATCGAGACTCGACACCGAATCGCGATCCCAGGCCGCAGCACAGCCAGACTAATTTCAATGCTTGCCAAACCTTCCTCTCCTTGATACCACAATCACACCCCCGACATTCGTTTACCCATTGCGTCCATTGGACCACCGACATTCTTTCCTCCCACACACGATCTCTACCTATGACCTCGCCGAGTCCATCCTCCGGGACCTGTCTGCTCCACCCGTTCTTCAGCAACCCACGTTAAGCTCTAGAACGACACTTGTACCAATCTCCTCTATTCACATCGATCCGAGCCCCCAATTGCCGGACAGCAGCCAAGCATGGCCGAACCCGTGCCGGACGGTGGCAACAAAACTCCAAAATACTTTGCTCCCAAAAACAAGAATTGCCCCTACTGCGGGCAGTCCTTCACTTCCTCCTCTCTCGGACGACATCTCGACCTATGGATCCGACCCAACAACCCTAGAGCCCCCGATGGCATCCATGATGTGGACGAGATCAGGCGGCTGCGGGGCAACATCACCCGACGCCAGATGACCTCGAAGCGCCCCTCCATGACCTCCCTCAGAAGCGTCTCTACGCCTGTGGGCACTCCCACGGCAGGCCAGAGGAAGTCGACCGCTAGGAAACCCACGGCCAAGGTGGCCGAGTCCCACAAGTCTCCCAGCCTGCCAAAAGATGGCGAATATGCGGTCGACTCCAAGCTGAATAAGTGGCCTTTCTCCCCAGGCTTCGAAGCGACGGGGGTCCTCAGTGGCATCTCGCAGAGGACGTCCGAGGCCCCTCAGACTCCCGAAGCAGAATCTGTGCAAGAACCTGCCAAGCGCCCTGGTCTCCAAAGACAAGTGAGCCGGCAGATGCTGCAAAAGGCACAGCTTGACGTCAAGCAGAGGCTCACAGACACCATGGACACGGCTAGGGCCGCCGAGCTGGCACTGCGAGAGGTGCTCAGCTCGTGGCGCGCAGCTAGGTATGCTTGCCCCGGAAGCCTGGCCGCCAGCGCCGTCATGCCCGTTCCAGCACTGACTGTGACATGATAGGGTACAAATCGAGAGCAAATCGATGCCGTTCGACTTCGACCCTCTTGCTCTCGACTTCCCAGCTCTGACATTGCAGTGTCTCCAGTCCCCGCCGACCCTGTATTCCTCCACGCAACATCCCACATCGACGTCATGGTCGGTCCAGTTCCCTGGAGGGCGCGAATTTGAAGCACTGCAGGCTTTTTTTGAGGAGGAGTTCGCGCAGTGGAAGGTGACCTGCGCCACCGCAACAACCGCGTCCATAGAGGAACTCGTCTATCCGCCCAAGGAGGGGCCTTTTTCGAATGCCCGGGATGCTGTCAAGAAGGCTGAGAAGTACGCCGAGACCCTCGAAAAACAGGTCAAGGAACACCTGCAATCAGCATATATGGTCTGGGACTCCCTACCTGAGCACAGGCGAAACGAGCTATGGGTGCTGGAGCTCGCCAGGGGAGTCGGCCGGCGACAGAAGGAGACGGACACCCTGAAGGCTACACAACACAAGCTGCAACAGGAGGTGTCCAGCTTAAAGAGCCAGATCGAGCAGCTCAATCGCTGGCAGCAACCCCGTGAGTTCAAGCTCATGGCGCCATCAACAATTCCCATCGACTCTGATTTGGTCAATCACATCCTACGCGTGAGCGTGAAGGGGGGCCGAGGTGGCGTTAACATGGAGGACCGCGACTTGGACCTTGGCGACGTCGTCAGCCGCTCCATCGAACGCTGGAAGACGGTCATCACAAATAGCCGCGCCTCATCTGTTGGAATGGGCGCCCAGCGACCCCTCGACCAAACCCCGACGCCAACACCTCTGCAGCAGCAGCAGCAACAAGCACAGGCACCTAAGATGCAGGTGCAGCACCCACCAACACCTCAAGCAACGCAGCTTCAACGTCGGTCGACCAACACGAGCACAACTGGGATGAGCGACCATGGTGGCAGCTTGACAACCGGGCCATCGTCGGTTCAGTCCAGTGAACAGGATGCGGACGGCGATGCCGATGGGGACGCCGATGGAGATGCCGAGATGGACGACGAGGGAGATGCCGACGGAGATGTGGACGTGGACGTGGGTGTGGAGGTTGATGTCGACGCTGAGATGGACCAGGACGACAGCTTCGCCATGCTGGACACGCCGCCGACGAAGGCTCCCCACCTGCACCACCGGCTCACACCTCTTGATGTTCCGCGGACACGGGGCCCGCTGCAGCACCAGCGGAGGGATGGCGGACAGCAGCAATACATGCTCCAGAACGGGGCTCCAGGCGTCCCGGACACGTCACACCTGGCCATGGCTCGCTCAATGCCCAACTTGCAAGCTGCCATGCAGACGATGCACGCAGGGGATATGGGGCTCGTCATGGGGGTCAGAGCCGACCACATGGGTTACATGGACTGAGAGAGTCAGGGGTGTTGCCGAGAGATTGCACGTAAGACACCCCGGCGAGGCCGCGACCTGGCCATGCCCGGTCAAAAAGCAGGCGTTGTGCGACCTGCGGAGGATGGATGGAAAAGTCCCGGGTGTCAGGGCGAACTCGGGCGTCGTGGTTTTACGTTTTGGCGTTCCCGCATAGCGTGGTTTGCCCCCTTTTGACTATCTGTGTTAATACTACAAGACCTTCAAAGGGCTGAGTGTCTGAAACAGATGCCAGGATTCTGTACTACTTCTTTCTGTTCGGCTGCTTCTTGAGTGAAATGACAGACTCATGCAGAGTCAAACAAATAGGGACGGAGTCTGAGGCATGGCCGCCCGTCAGTCACGATGAATCGGGCTGCTGGTGGCGGTTTCTGACTTTGCAATCACTCGAACGGCGAACCTTGGAAGGTTTTGCCTGAACATTAACGAGCAGGAAGCCTGACACCTCAAATACCACGACAACTCATCTCCCCTCCCATCTTTTCTCACCAACCCGTTGCAGTCCTCGTTCTTTCCAAAGTACACCAACGCGACAAGATCAAGACCGAATTATACATCAGCAATGCACCTGCCGTTGGGCAGATTCCAAGCCACAATCCCATCACCCTTGAGGACCATCAACAACGCCCTCCGCCACGGGGGAAACACGACGCAGAACCTCTATCGCGGCCGCGAAGACCGATTCTGGGAAACTTCTGAGGAAGTGATGGGGCCTATTGATCCCGATTCCAACGCGTATTTACTCGTCGACCAGGGACGGTCAGGCCTCACTCCCGAGCCGTGGGAGACGGACCCAAGCAACAGCGAGGAAGGAAATATAGAATCAAGCTGGGAATTTGTCGGTGCAGGCGAGAGCAAGAGCGAGGAGATCTCGAGCTTGTCGTCTCTCGAGGGCGGGGAGCTGGGGTGGTGCGATCGGGGCGGCATCACGACACGGACCGTTAGTGATGGCAGGGGGAGCCTCCAGGAGGAGGAGGAGGAGTGGGAGGAGGTGTATGTCGTCCCATTCTATGACTGGCGCGAAGACGAAGACGAGGAGGATATGAAGCCTGCGATATGGGGTTCTGGCTGCGGGTGCAAGCTTTGCATGGAGGTTCCGGTTTGGGTGGAAACCCCGGTCGTCGGGAAGAACAAAAAGGAGTCCGAGGAGCGCGTTGACATGGATCAGGACCGCATGGCGGAGGACGGAGAAGGGGCTCATCGCGACGAGGAGTCCTGGAAAAAGGAGGATGACCGCAAGAACTCGGTCTGATGCGCTTTCAGGGGCTATCTATCTGGGCTCAGTAACTGAAGTCCTCCCATACCACGACTTCACCATCCAGCCACGTCCTCAGCGCCTTGAGGAGGGCCGGACTGGCGCATAAGTAATACTTTGTCTTTGCTGTCGCCTTGTCCCTGACAACATCTGCCTTGCCCATCCTGTGCCGGTCCAGCCGTCTGACGCCCAGTTCCTCAGCCCGCTCGCCCAGATCCTCTGCAGCATTGCTGAAGCGGCCTGATACCAAAAGGGTCGTCCTGGGCGCCAGGCCCGGTATCTTCTCAAATACGTCAACAGCGAGCCCCAGGTCTTCAGCCCGCAGTCCCCATATCACATCTAAGTCAGCCTTTGCAGCTAATAAGCCCGGCGCCTGCGCTAGTAGCGGTGTGATGCCCACGCCACCGGCTATGAAGACTTTCCTGGTCTTTCCGCCATCCTGTTGCTCGGCGGACATGTCGAACGCCTCCACTCCACCGAAGCCCCTGACTGGGACATCAAGCGGCACTCGGAGGTTATGCTTCGCCAGCAGCCCTGTGACCGGGCCATGCTGGCGTACTGTGAGCTGAAACTCATCGCTCTTCGGAGGACTGGACACAGTGAACGTCCTGAGGTAGTCATCGTTGAGACTCTGAGGGTCCCAGTCGCGCATGTGGCTCCATCCGTGGTCGAGCTCTGGGGCAAAGTCGAGGGTGACGTGCTGGCCAGCTCTCCAGGACAGGTTTGACGGCGAGAGTTTGAACGTCAGTCTGTTGATGGTTGGTGTAAGAACTTCTCGATTGGCGAGTGTTGCTGTTCCGAGGGAGGCGGCTTCTGCTCCTAATACGGAATCTCCAGCTTCGGAGACCAGGGGCCGAGGTGGCGGGTTGTAAGGTGAGTATTCGACTACTGGTGACAGGGCCCGGAAGGGCAGCCCATTTGGGACGAAGATGGCCGAAGACAGCGTGATCTTAACGGCGAGCTGGGTTCGGGTAAGGTGAGAGGCGGCGTCAGGGCCGACGAGTATGGAGGCTGTGCCAGTCGCATAGAGCACGTCAGACGTCTCGAAGTCCGGGATGGCGATCCCAATTTTGGGGTTAGACTGCAGGTTGCCCAGGGTCTGATATAATCTGTTTCCAGAGACTGTCCTCCGTCAGTATCTTTGACCTTCAAGCGTTCAGAGGAATAGGGTACTCACATTCTGGATAAATCAAGTCAACCGCCCCCTGATCGTTCCTCTCGACCCTCACAAACCCCTTACTCCCCCCTCGATGATTCGTATCCATCGTCTCCCCGTTCGTACTCGACAAGAAGAACAAGTCCGCCCCCCTCACAACCTCCAAAGCCCGCCCACTTAACGGCAGTCCTCTCTCCACAGGCCCGGGCTCAGGAGACTTCGCCATGATATCCCTCTTGTTCAAATACTTTGGACAGTTCCCCAAGCTCTCCTCCACACCGAGCGCAAGCTGCACCTCTCCGGCCCCCGCCTCCGTCACTTCCGTCACGGCGCCCGCAACAAACCGCCCCGCGAGCTTCACCCGATCCCTCGTCTTCAGATCGATAGACAGCCCCGCGAACACCCTTCCCTCCTGCCCGCCTTCGGGCTTCACTATCGCATCCTTGCGAACGTCCCCTTCCCACAGCGTCCGGAGCACGGGATCGCCGAGATCGACACCGGTTCGGACACCGAGAACGTCTTCGGCAATCGGCCGGGCGAAACCCCTCGTCCCGCCCCAGATAGTCGTCCACGGCTGACCTTCATCGTCGAGGGTGCCAAGCGCCAGCAGGGGAGAGGCGGCGACGCGATAGCCGTACGGCGCGGGGAGGCCGGGGGAGGTGGGATTGTACTCCTGAGTGGGCACCTTGAGCTTCCGCTGAATCTCCAGCTCGCCGGAGTGCCAGGGGATGGCCGTGTCGTCTGTGAATGAGGGCATCCTCTTCGGATCTAACGTGGTGAGTATCCCGAAACGAGACTGTTCTGTATTGGCGGATACGAGATGAGAGAGGAGTATGGTTGAATTAAAGAAATGCATTGAAGTTATGGTGGTAAGACGTACATACTTATTAAGTCGGCGGGAGCGGAGGCCGAGAACCTTAATGTGATGTCGGGCGATGACAAATGGTGGTGTTGATGTGTAAGACACCGACATTAAGGTGTAATCGTGCCAAGGCTTATTCAACCAGCATTCATTAGAAGGGCGTCGGCGAAGCTGGTGGACGCCGGGTAGCGCCACCGCATGGCACATCACGTCACACGCCATTACTACAACAGAGAAACCCGGAGTATTTGGAATTTATGAATTGGTATCGAAGTGAATGTCTTAGCCTGGATGATGCACATCCAAGCAGCTCCCCTATCAAATGAGGGCCATGCTCTATGCACCCAATGTATAATAAGCAACCCATACGCCGCCTCATGATGATCTTCGTCGTAACGCGCTGAAACGTTTTGCAGCTCTAATGTACAACAGCAATTGTCCCGCCATCTAATATCGGGCTCCACGTTGAGACTCGGGATCGCCTCCGTAGCTGTCATAGATGTCGTAGTCGTAATCCCCCGAAGCCGGTGGTGGCTGTGGAGTTTGTGATGACTGTGGTGCCTGCGGGCCAGGAGCATTAGAGCGATAAGTCTGCGAAGTCCCGGGGCGCGTGAAGTAGTCCTCTTGTCTGGGCGGTACTGGAGCCGTCATGTTTCTCTGGGGAGGGTACTGAGGACCCGGGCCTCGGGGCGGAACTGGTCCTGTCGCACTCCGAGTGGGCTGATACGGCTGGAAGTTCGAGTTGCTGGGAGGACCGGGGCGCGCAACACCCGGCCGGGGGCCGGGCCGCAAGATTGCTGGAGGCCCCGGCCTGTCTGAGAAGGTCGAGGGAGCGGGACTAGCGCGTCCATCGGATCCGTTGGGATACTCAGGGAATCCGGGCCTGCTAGGTGCAGGCGAGGCGGATCGGGCATCGGGGTACTCGCCAAATCCGCCTCGGATAGGAGCTGGCGTCGAGGACATGGGGGCAAAGTCGCCATAACCTCCCCTGCTAGGAGCAGGAGATGCGGATCGGTTGGTATACTCGGACCGGCTGGCATACTCAACGCCGTAGCCACCCCTGCTGGGAGCCGGAGATGCCCGGCCACCCATGGCACTGTAGTTGTCAAAGGTCTGTGATGTTGGCGACCTGACAGGAGCAGGCATCGGGGGGATGTTGTCAGATGCGGCAGAGAAGGTAGCCGCATGAGCAAGTGGCGGCCGTCCGCTCCGTTGCGAGTTGGCGGTGCCGGGGCGAATAGAAGGTGCGTAGTTGTGGACGCTGCGAGACGAAACCGATGCTGGAGGGGAGATGGGTGTGCTGTAGCCCATATCGGCACCGTTGCCCATTAGGGGAGCATTCGATGCGTAGCTGTTGGCCGAGCTCATAGTTCCAGTCCTCGGCGGCATGGGACGCTTCCTGTCCATTGCACCCATCTCGATGCTACCTGGCGAGCCAGGACGAGAGGTGTAGGGAGGCAGGGTTGGTACGGAATCGGTCCGGGCCAGAACAGGCATCTCAGGCAGCTTGTCGTTGGACTCGTTCATGTCAGCCAGGACGGGCAGGGTTGCCTGGCGAGTGAAGGCTGGCTTTTCGATGCCGTTCTTCCGAGCTTCCTGAAGTTCGGCCTTGCGCCTCTTTTGCTCATCCTTGGCGAATGCTTTCTTGACCTTCTCATGCACAACTTTGGTGAGAGTGTTGTTGACTTTGCGTTCACAGTACCCGCCCAACCCGCCATCGGCCTTAGGAATCCAGTGCCAAAGGAAGAAGACGTAGAACAAGATGGCTGTCAAGAGGAAAAGCGCCGAGAACACCCAGATAACCAGGGTGAACAGCATACCAGACAGAATGAGAGCCTGCTGGTAGCTCTCGGTGGCAAGGGCGCCGATCTTCTCAAAGAAGCCGAGAAACCCCTCACCAACATTGCTGGCGTCTTTGGCTATGAGCTTGTTGGTGTAGACGTCATATAGGGTGAAGGCGTTGATGACCTGGCGAGGGCCGGAGCAGAGCAGAACGCGGATCCAAGATTGGAAGCTGAAGTATGTGAACAAGGCAATGTACTCGGCACCCTTCTTGCTCTTCGTCAACTCGGCGAAGACCAGGAAGCGCTTGAAGCCACGGCCCTTGCCGAACCGAATACTCTCAAGGCGGACCGCGAGGCTGTCGAGGTAGCATTCGGCGATGTTCCCGCGCCTCATAACTCGCCATGCTCGTACGTGCTCAAACCCCAGGTTGACGAAGGAGGCGATGATGCAAATCGAGAAGATCCACTTGGAGATGTCAAAGTCGATGGTGGGCTTGATTTCTGACGACCATTGGTTGAAGACAAGCAAGTTGACGGCAGTGAAAGTGTCGACTCCGTATACCGCAAGCGAAACGATGAGCATGAGCCAGACGTAGCCGTAGGCGAAGGGTGTACCGCATCCTGTAGACTTGAAGTCATTCAAATTCTGCCAACTGTCAGCAGTGCTCAATATGGGGTGACGAAGAGACCAAGTATACAATGTAATCCCACTTCTGTTCCGGCCGGGCCTCGACGGCCTTCTTAGCGCGACTGCAGCAGCCCATGTTGGATGCTTCGGTCCTGACAACGGTAGGGACCGACTGGAAAAGAGGAGAGAGAGCGAGTGGTCGTCAACACAGTCGCTGGTGCTGGGAACTAAAGGTCGGCGACCTGTCGACCAGTTTCGTGCCTGCAACGAAGCGGTGTTGATGGATTAGTTTGGAGTTCGGGACCGGGCCCGCCGTTAGCACATTTCGTTACTCGCCCGCGAAGTAACTCTGGTGCTTGTTGTCGTGAAGACGGAAGGAACGAATGGAGGCCGCAGACAGCCGAGAGTTGGCTGAGTGCGGCGGATAGGGAGGGCGTGGCCTGAGGGAGGGGAGAGAGGACGCCGTGCGGGAATGTGGGCCGTCCGAAGGAATGAGACGTGCGGCCGGGTGGAAAGGGGATGCTTGGGAGCGCAAATGTGAGACGGAATGGCGTCGTGACACAGACGAGGATCAACCCAGGCAGTCAGGGATAGGGCGGGGTTCGGGACCGGAATCGCGAGGTGAAAGGGCGATTGATCGACGTCTCGAGGAGAGGCGTGGGCGTGCCGACGAGAATGCTCGAGGTTTGCAATTGCCGTGAGATCGGCGACGCGGAAACAATGGGCGGGAGGGCGATCAGGTGGTATTCGACGCAGAGTCGTCCCTGTCGTAGGGGGGTTCGCGTGTTTGATCGACTCGTCGGCGTGTGGGCGCGAACCCGGGTCTCAAGAGAGTCGGAAAAGCAAGTTCTGCGTATCAATAATGAGTCGCAGATGCGCACGAGCGAGCGTACAGAATGGCGGAAAGTATCGAAAGAGTGTCGACGACTGTGGAGGTTCGAGTAGCGAAGTTGGACGAAGCCGGGGCGAGGAGCGGATGGCTGAGTCGTACGAGAGGAATGAGTGGCGGCGTGGAATGTCACGCAAGATGAGCAGCTGGCGAAAACAACAAAGAACCGAGTCACCAAGAACGCGCTTTCATCTTTCCAAAACCCTGTTGATAAAAACGAGGGGTTGTTTGAGGATAGGAATGACGATGGTGCGGGAGGATAGATGAATAGCGTGGAAGAGGGAGACGGGAACAGACCAAAAACGGGGGATCAGCAGCTCGCTCGCGCCTTCCCCGGAAGGAGGTCCACTGAAATTGTGCAATGCGGTTCTTTTGGTGGCCCGAGCTGCCGCTTGATTGAAGCCCGTCCGAGAAGGAAGGAGAGGGCCGGGTCAACAGGGCCAACAGGGCCAAAGTCAGGGGGTTGGATAGGGACGCTGATACTGGAAGCGCCGTTTCGAGGCTCCACAGGACTCGGCGAACGGGTCAGGATGGGAAGACCCTCATGCAGGTACAAGGCGCTAGCCCCTGAAATGGGATAGTGCCCCTTTCTCCCACGTTTGAGCCCGCGATATGTCGCTTGATTGGGCAAGGACCGTTCTTGGATAAAGGGCCTTTCTCCTTGTGACCCTCGAACCACGATCCCTGGCTGGTCGCTTCAAAGGAGGGGAGAGGAGTCCTTGAACCCCGTCGCCCGCCTTTCATCCAACCCCCTTGATCTTGGATGTCCGACAAAAGGCTTTGGATTCGGTCGGCGGCAACCAACACTTGGTAGACGCGTATGCACTGTTTTGCCGCCGACGTGGTCTGCGTGTCATGGCCGACAGCTATGGTATTGATTGGATCATGGAAGCAAGGGGCTTCCGTAGACGCCGGACATGGCGTCAAGGCGTCTCTTCAGGCTTTGCGGGGGAGTTCTCACATGGGACTGATGGCATCAGATCTGTCAGGCTAAATGACATATGCACACGTCTAATGATTCCCAGACCCAGCGCCTACAGTATTCGAAGGGTCAACCTCACTCCTCCATCTTCTCAAACGCCGGTCCAACACTGTTCAACGCCCTGTACCTCATGGCCGCATCGTCATGGACATCAACATAGTCCCTGCCCTCCTCCGTCCCCGTCTTCCACTGTGCATACAGCGACTCGATCTCGGTGCATAGTTCCTTCGAGTTCGTCCTCGGGATAAAGTTCTTCGCGTCCCAATAGAAGAGCAGGCGCACAGCCTTGATCAGGGACCGCGAGTAGTCATGCCGCAGCAGCGTCTCGTCGATATTGACGTCGCCGATGGGGCAAGTATGAACACATGTGCACCTGGGCTTGGACCTGAACTTGGCGTGACTGCAGGGCTGCTTGCCGAGTGTGTCCATGATGTGCTCGCACGCACCGCTTTCGTGATCACAGCCGTTCATTTCCTCGACCTCGAAGAAAGTGCACGGCTCGGCGAAGGCGCACATATCGACGTGGCAGCAGCCTTCGCAGGAGTTGCAGGGCTTGTACGACGGGAGGAAGGTTGCGGTCATCATGCGGAAGAGGACAGCTCCGAGGGCCCAGTGGTCGTCACTGATAGAGTAGAGCTCTTTGGACTGGAGAATCTGTGTCAGCTTCGACTTCAAGTCCGGCTCGGTTGTGCAGTCTGGGAATTCCTCTTACATGGTCTCCCTTCAATATATCCTCGCGCACCTTGCGCATTTCCGTGACGGTAGGCTTGTCCGGACCAGGGGCCAGCCTCGAAGCAGGTGGCGCGATGATGAAGCCCAAGGTGTTGTGCAGAGGTGCCTCTGACGGGTCCTGGGGATCCTCCCATCGGAAAGCCGGCTGGTTCGACACAAACGCGTTGCTCAACTGAGTCAGCTTGCAAGGGCCGTAATACTCCTCGCCCTTGGGGTGCTGGAAGAGGATGTTGGCAGCGCGGATGTCCCTGTGAAGGATGGGCATCCAGTCCTCGTCATGGCGAACCCATTCGTACCCTCCGTTCTCCCAGTCAATCTCCTGATGGTATCCGTCGTGGAGCCAAGTCAGCGCCCTCATGACGGACGTCAAGACGTGCCAGCACAGCGACTCTTCCAAAAACCTGCTTCCAGTCAAGGGGGGCTGTCGGTCCTTGTTCACGAGAAGGAGCTCAAGACTGCCCGCATCGCAATAGTCCAGCACGAGGTAGTCCTCTGTGGCCTGGGTGCTGTTGAAGGGTGTGGTATTGTGATGTTTTTGGCGCAGATATCCGGCGAGGCCGACGAGGTTCTCGTGATTCCAGATTTGTGAGAGTGAGCGGCCAAAATTGTGCTCGTAGATGAGCTCGTAGAGACCCTTGTCGTGACGGCCAGCCTTGGTGAGGTGATCGCCATCGTTTCTAGCGTTGTAGAAGCTGTCATGATCGTCCACCTTCCTGGCCAGAAATTCTTCGCCGGTGGTGATGCGCCGGGCGAGCCACACCCTGTTGCCGTTGAGTCTCTTGAGGAGCTCAAACTCCTGCGGTTCCTCTTCTGTTGCGGCCATGGTCGATTGTGTCGGACGGATGGTGTAAGCAGTCGATTCAGGAGAGGTCAAGAAGATTGTTCCTGGAGGAGATTTTGACAAAAAGTTCCTTGACGGGGCATTGTGTAGATATGAAAGAAGTCATGGGAGCGTCATGGAATATCTGCTTCTCGTGAGACAAAGAGCACGACGATAGTATTTGTCCCTCTTTGTCGTGAGCGAACAAAGCAAACGGCCAACTTGGCAACCCCCACGAACAAAGAAGCATCAAGGAGGCACTTCCTCAAGTTATGGAGAACATTCCGCCGTCTAATGCGTCTGCCTACGAGGTTTAGTACTTCCTAGATCTGGAGCCAAGGGGATTCTTGGCCATCGCAGCTTGGGTCGACGACGTCCGTTCGAGCCTTGGTTAGCTGTGACGTGGAATCGTCGTTCAGTTTCGACTTGGGCATGGAACCGAGTAATTTTGATCGACTCATAGCTCTCGTTACTACTTCAACAACATGACGCAACAAATAGCTCGCTCACCTCGCTCATCAGTCTCTAGCCTAGTCCTCCAAACAGTTCTTTCCTAGAAGTTGGACTTGCCCGTAAAGCGCTCGTTCTGCACGACCTCGACCCAGTAGTTGTCGGGATCAAGAACGAACGCAACATTCTTCATCCTGCCGTCCGTGAGCCTCTTCTTCCAGTTGACATTGAGCTTCTCAAGGCGCTCGCAGGCGGCATCCAGGTTGTCGACCGTGACACAGATGTGGCCGAATCCCTGGGGCTGGTCGTTGCCGTTGTGGTACTTGAAGCTCTCGTCCTTCTCGGTGCCGTGGTTCCAGGTGAGCTCGAGCAGACCCTCGCGGGTGGCGGTGCTCACGCCCTCGGCGGGGGCGCCCTCCTCGCCAGGGTAGCCGAGGAAGAAGAGGGTGAAGCCCGCGGAGGAGTTCTCGTTCGTACGGAAGAGGCTCATGCCCAAAACTTCCTGGTAGAACTTGAGAGACTTTTCGGCGTCCTTGACACGGATCATCGAGTGGTTCTGAGAGATGTCAGTAATTTTGGCCGGATTCTCTGCTCGGAATGAAGGTGAAGGAGGACTCACCATCTTGTACGTAGACACGTCGGTGGTGGTGATTCCCTCGGTCTTGGTGACATCGTTCCAGGAGACAATCTCGACCCAGTAAGTGTCGGGGTCCTTGACGAAGGCAATGTGCCTCATGCGACCGTCGGAGAGCTTTTTCTGGAACTGGTACCCGGCATCCTCGATACGCTGGCAGGCAGCCTGGATGTTGTCAACAGAGATGCAGAGGTGACCGAAGCCACGGTGGGGCTCGACGTTGCCATTGTTGGTCTTATACTCGGGGTCGTTTTCGGTTCCGTAGTTGTGGGTGAGCTCGACGATGCCTTCACGATCGAAGGTGGTACGGCCCGCTGAGACTGCGCCGGGGGAGTCATAGGCGAGGAAGTAGAGATCGAACTTGGCGTCGGGGTTCTCCAGCTTCTTGATCAGTTTCATGCCGATGTGCTCGTAGAACTTGATGGACGCCTGGGGGTCCTTCACACGGATCCTGAATTGTTGTCAGAAAGGCATGATGCTACTGTCGAGGGAGCAGGGCGTACATGGTGTGATTGAGCTTGTAGTTCTTGGTATCTGTAGTTCCCGCCATGGTTGCGAATGCGCGCAATGGTCGGACTTGTCACAAATTTGCTGTCAGTAATGAACGATTTAGACTCTGGTATAACTGAAATGAACGCCCGACTGACCTGAGTAGTGGGCTGTCCGGATTGGTTGGAGGTGTCTCTGGAGGTGGGTGAGCCTTGACCCTGCGCGTAGTGAGAACATGAAATTGGCCAAAGTGATCTAGGATATACCAACGTTTGAGTCTGTCGTGGATGTTGGGATCTACGAGGAAGGGAAGTATGTGTTTGAAAAACCCCAAGCTTCACATTAAGAATGACGTTTCCAGCTCTGCCCCTCATCTCCTCAGCGGGTCGCGATCCGAGCCCGGAGGTGACACTCAGTGCCCCGCATCGCGTCAAGCTGAGTCTACCTCAGCTCCAGCAGCTGAACAACCCTGAGCCCTACGGGTTCAAGCGCGCGCCGTACTCAACTCGTTTACTGACGAGGGCAAGGGGAGAGGGACGTTTGGGCGTCGCCAGGCATGTACAATATTATTATTTTCTTCGTTGGAAACTCGAGGTATCACGACAAGTTTCAGCATGCGTCCAACTGAGGACCCTCCACTATAGCACGAAGATAAGTACACAACCAAGATCCACCGTCATGATATAACTTAGGTATGAATAAAATAGAACTTAAATAACTTGTCCTCTCACACTTTTCGGCGGGTTCATAGCTGATAAGATGCGTGCTCTTGTTCAGATTTACAGAGTGCTGATACGGAGGCACCCAAGCACCCCCACTACTGACACCAGGGGGCGCACAATTGTGGAGCGGGACAGCAGTTGGCGCCGTCGGGAAGGGAAGTGGGGCATCATGACGAGCGATGATTCGGACGATGCGAGCCTCATTCATTGTCCGGAGACGTCTGTCTTGCATCGCCAGATTCGCAACAAATGGAGCCAAGGCCTCGCTCCTGCAACCCGTCAATCTACACCTTCGAACATAGCAAGTTCAATATGCCTCTCCAAAACAACCTGTACCAGATATCCAATCGAAACTCCCTCTGAGACGCCTCGAGACCCGTCCCCGAAACCCACACCGACCCTAACCGCCGAGACCAACCGTCACGACATCTGTCCGCCGAATATCTGCTGCTTTTCCCGGGATTTTGAGGGGCCGGATGCTCCTCAAAGAAGCTGTTCATTACTATGGACCCTCCTCTGCAGTTCAGACCGCCCGAGTACGATGAAGTCGCTGTGATGGATGACATGGTCGACACGACTCAACCGATGCCGAACGCACAGCGTCCTCGCGATACCTTGCGCTCTCCTAAGACGAGATCTTTGTCCGACGGAGGAGGCACACCTGCAAAACTATCACCATCTCCTCTTATTGTAGAAGCCACGAGAAAGACGTCGAAAGATGATAATCACATCAGAGACTACACACCCGCACCGAGCACGCCGAACCGCTCTGGGTTCCCGCCCCGGGGGCTCTCTATTCATATGCTCCCGCAGAGGGACCAGACCTCACCGGCACAAACCTCAACCACCGCTTTTACCAAACCGGCCCCGCTTTCCCCCAAGCTCGACCACGCCCAGATCTATGCCAGCCCGACCAACATTCTGCCTCGCCGTTCTCGCGGCCTGGATTTCTCCCGCGCGGCCACAAGCCTGCACCACTCCACCCTCGCCGAGCAGTCCTCCCCCGACTCTTCTCCAACAATAAGCGGCGGCCGAGCTATGAATATCCCAGCCCGACGGAGCAACGAATACGGCGCCACAGAACAGTCCTCCAACTCGCTCTGGTCCGTCATGGGCAACCAGGAACGGATGCACATCTCGAGCTCCCTCGGCAGCGCACACCCCATCGTTTCCGATAGCTCATCTTCCGACGATGATGATCTGATGGACGAGGACATGGAGGAGGCGTACATCTCGACACCGCAAGCCACTAGGAGCGCTGTGCCGATCGGGATCCAGGGAGGTCCTGCTTCGCCTGCTGTGAACAGCCTGCTGAGCTTCCAGCAACGCCAACGCCCGAGGAAGCAGTCCAAGAAGAAGCTCCGAGGACCCCTTGGACTTGGCTTCAACTCTGCAGCCATGGGCGCGCTGTCCAAGTCCCCTCCGACCAAGGACAGTCCCATGTCGCATTCGCGGCGGGAGAGCATCAGCTGGCAGGCGAACCAGCTGCACATATCTGGCGGCGACGAGGAGAGGATGGGAAACGACAGCATTAACAGCGTGTTGGGAACTCCTACGAACAAGCGCCACACGATCATGCGGCAAGTCGCTACACGGCGAGGCAACCTCATGGTAAGTCACCTTCCCTCGCCAATGTGACACAGTCGACTGATGAATCATAGCCCAAAACAAAGAACTTTGCCCGAATCAAGCATGCACTTCTCGAGGAAGGCGCTCCCGTCGAGGCCGAGGTTCGTCGCGAGGCCGAAGTCATCCGTCAAGTCCGCGAAAGCGACGTCGATCTCGAGCCGCGCATCCCAACGGCGCACTCGTCACCCAACCTCGCCAACCAAGACACCATCGAAGATGTGGTAGGGGAGGAGATGATGGGCGAGGGCGTTCTCTCTGGCAGCTTTAAGCAGCAAGCTATGAAGAACTCCAAGGGCCCGAAATTCTGGGACACCTTCTCCGAATCCAGCAGCATCGGCACCCGGACCACGCCTCCACCCGCGCCGTTCATGCCGCGCGGCTCGTCATCGGGCATGAGCGAGGATGTTAACATGGACTCGCCCTCCCTCGGCGCCACCGCCAGCTTCGCCATGGCCGCCAGCAGCGGCGAGTCAGCCAAGGGCAGCGATACTCCTCTCCCGACGGCCTCGCAGCCCAGCTACCCCTTCGCCCAGGGCCCCAGCGCCGCCGAAATCACCCGTCGCATCAACAACAAGCGCCGCCGCGAGGAGGACTTCGACCCCATCGGCTTCAAGCGGCGCGCCGTCAGCCCCGGCATGAGCGTCCACAACTCCCCGATCATGCAGAGCCCTCTGCAGCGGGACGTCGCCCCCTGGGGCTCGCGGCCCGGCAGCAACGGTGGCGACAAGAACGGCGGCAGCAGCGCCCCGAGCGAAAACGGCAGCGGGAGCGTGGGCGGCACGCCCGGCGGTCCCGCCTCCGGCGGCGGCGCGGCCAGCCGCGTCAACAACTCGGCCAAGGGCCGTGTCGGGTTCCAGGGCATGACCGACACGAACGACGGCTTGATGCGGATGAGTATCGAGTAGTAATTGACTTCTCTGCGCATATTGTTCTACCCATATGGCTTTGGTTTAGTCACCGAGAGGGACCTGCGCAGTCCCGGAACGACTATATATTGTATTTTTAGGGGCGGAACTGCCACGTTCGCCCATGGGCCACTCGGTCGAGGGAAATATTCCGGCGTTTGGGGGAAGGCCCTGCATAGGTAAGGAGATGGCCACTCACGGCGTCTCCAAGGAGGACCCAGGTCAAGGGTTCCGGAAAGCGCCATAGAGGAATGATAGCGGCTTGCTAGTAATGTTATCACGTCAACGACACTTGTGTCTCCCAAGACCCCATCCTCGTTGATAAGACGAAACCAGCGTAACGACGCTGGGAATTTGGCTATCATGGTATCTTCTAACGCCGCAAACGCCCACCCGCCTCTCATGCTCTCGCCATCTTGTCCCTCCAAACCGCTGTCGATCAGCCGCCTACGCTCCCACCAATGCGCTATTCCAGCCATGCCACTCAATTCCTTCACTCAACCCCAACACCCTCTTCCGGCACACGCAGGGTCCCGAGCTTATCGTCAAGCCACCGCGCCAGATCCTCCGCATGCCGCCGCAGAGAGACCACAGCTGCGGTCCCCACGCTCCCCGCCACGCTGCTCCCCACGCTCGCGATGCTCGCCGTCGTCGCGCCCCCGGCGCTGAGAACGCTGTCTCCCGACGGAGAGGCAGGCATATGTGCCGGGCTCGCGTGGCCCTGGCCCCTCGGCGTCGTCGTGCCGGGAACGCTCAGCCCGCCGCCGTTCGACGCTGATGCCGAATGGTCCGTCGTGGGCGTCTGTCCCGCGTGAATAGGGTGGTGTGCCGAGGGATCACTGCCGTCGCCCAGTGGCCCCACGCAGACGAAGAGCAGGCCGCACTTGAGGCGGCGGATGACCATCACGCCATGGCTGAGCTGGACGGTGATGGTGAGGGGCTTGGTGGCGGTCTTCTTCTTATTCCTTCTCGCCGCGCTGGCATCGCTGTCGGAGGACTCGGGGAGGGCGTCGGGGATGGAGGGAGAAGAGGCGGAGTGGAGCGCGTACAGGCTCGCGGCGACGGTAGCTTGGGTTCGTAGCAGGGCGACGGAGCCGGGGCGGGGGCTCGACGAGGAGCCTGTGCCGTCGAGTTTGGGCGGAGTGGTTGTGGTGGGAGAGACGAGGGAGGACGAGGAGTCTGATTTGAGCGAAGAGAAGGCGGCCGGTGTCGTGGCGTGGGCGAGGAGCTTGCCTGAGGGTGTGCTCAGGAAGGCGGCGTGAAGGGACGGGGAGAGGTTCGCGTTGAGGAAGGACGTGAGCCGCTTGGTGAGGAGCAGCGGCGGGGTTGGCGTGTTGAGGGACATGGTGTCGTTTCTGGTCCTGCTAATAAGACGACTGAAGTGTCTAGAATATTGCCGGAGCAGCAGATGCCGTCGGTGACTCGGAGAATCGGGAGCTGTTGAAGCTCAATGCTCGGCAATCAGGCACAGAGGCCACTGCAGCTGCTCGTACAGCGGGTGGTTTCAGTAAAGCCTGGCCCAGGCTTGGTCGTGAACGTCTTTTCTTGTCGAAGATTTAAGAATCGTGGCTATCAATGGCGGATGAGGGGAGGTTGGACGATGGCGGACTGGCGGGTGGGAGTGGGCAATTGGGCGACGAGCAACACGAGCCAAGAGGACGTGGGG
>BCIA01000007.1:0-151266 GCA_001599815.1 Furcasterigmium furcatum
AGCCGCAGCAGCCTCTATCGCAAAGGACTGCCCTCGGAATAAGGCCCTATAACGGGCTTCTCAGCTGTTTTTTCTAGTTGTTTTTCCTAGCTGTTTTTCCTAGCTATTCTTCCTAGCTGTTTTTCCTAGCTGTTTTTACTAGCTATTTTTCCTAGCTGTTTTTTCCTACCTATCTTCCTAGCTGCTTTTCCTACCTACCTTAATACTCCTTTCCTAGATAGTAGTATAGCTTAAAGTATAGCTCTAGAGCAGATTAGCTAGGGTAGAAAAATAGACCCTATCCCACCCTATATTCCGCAGTAGATATCTTCTAACAGAGGTTATAAAGCTTTTATTTATAGGTCTAGTCCTCGTTAGGGTCTCTAAAGGTTTCCTTAAGGACTTTCTCGAAGATAGTAAATTTAGCGAAGATCTTCTTAGTATTATCGTTCTAGTTATCTTCCTTTTTATCTAGGAAGTCGCGCTAGATAGGTTTAAACTAAGAGAGGGTATCTCCTTTAAGGAAGGCGGTAGTGTAGATAACTTTATCGGCCTTAGTAGGTAGGTCTCTTATATAGAAGAGCTAGTAGGCTTTAATATAAGTAAGGAATCTAGCGAGCTTATCTTTCTTCCCGTTAAAGGTAGGCGGCTTAGGGTAGTAAAGGCGGAGTCCCTTATTTTTCTATTTAATCTACTACTAGAGTTTAAGGTTTTAATTTTAGAGCTATTTAATTATCGCGAGGACGTCCTCTATCTTTATAATAGGTCCTCCGACTATCGATCTAGTCTTATATACTATAGGTGCTATTATAAGTGCTATTTATAGCAAAGGTAACTTACTAAATAGGAGCGATTAAAGTGTTACGACCTATATATCTCTACTAATAAAGATATAAGGTATTAAGGTAGGTTTATATTATCGGTAAGTTAGGTAGGCTTATTTAGTACTTATGTTCTTAATCGAATCGTTCTTTATAAGAGATCGTAAGGGAGCTTTCCCTATTTAAGGTGATATCTAATAAATACTTAAGTTGATCGCTAAAATAGCTAGGTAGAGGCTACTATATAGGAAATCTATCGTCCTAATATACCTATCTCCTTTAGTGGCGCTCACCGTGCTTGCTGTACCCCTTGAGGTGAGCGTCGCGAGCGTTGTTCCTTGCTCGCCTTGCTCACCATCCTTAGCGGAGTGAGCGTGGTGAGCGGTCACGTGCCTAATCACGTGACCTTTCCTTCCTTATTAATCCTGTCTAAGTCATATGCCAACGCGGGAGCCTGATCCTGCTTGGTCCCTGTAGTTCTGGGCGTTACAGTAGGACTGGTGTTGGCTAGATCCGCCCGCGCACCGCACGCTACAACACCTTCTCTAATCAAACAGGGCTGTCTCCGCAAGAGCCTGATCTCATTACAGAAAAGGTATGAGCACACACAAACGGTTGACACTCCTAAACAGGGGGCACCTCTTGTTCCTAGAGCGACATCGGTCAGCCGAAAACAAGCCATGTGAATGAAGAAGAGGAATGGGAAGTCAGCTATTACAAGTTTAAACCCAGTTAATAGTCTTCTTGATATAGGGAAGACCGTCGTGGTGATCGTATGCGGGCCTAGTTCTAGCATGCTGTGGGTGGTCTCCCTAGTCTTAACGCGCAGGATGCTATAACTAGACTTAGACACCTATTGTAGCCCGCGACTTTTATCGAAAGCCCGATGAACGGCTCTAGAAGCCATAGTCGTAGCCGTACTAATAATCTTTAGTCCGAAGTTAGCACTTTGGGCTGGGCGACTTACTTGCCCTCGGGACGGATAAAGTGAATCTGGGTATCGTCGATCATGTCGTATTAATCAAAACGGTGCTTAACGTACTTCTAAAGGGAGATTGAACAGGCGAAACCACCAATCAGAATCACCTTCTATAGGGAGAGAGGCTACATGTATCTGTGATGTGTTCAATGTCTCTTGATACTCGGCAGAGACTGCTGAAAGTCTCGCCTGGACTGACGCTCCCTTTCCGCGGCAGCGTCTAGATTGGCACATGTATCCAATATATACCCGAAGGGCTTGAGCTGAGAAAGGAAAATTCTGTTTGATATTCTCACCGATTCATGTCAGAAAGAATTACGCACGGAGTAACTTGATGACTTACGCGCGAACATAGGCAAAGGGACCAATGAGGTCTTCCTCAGCTATTTCGAAGGATTCCTATACGACAAGTACGGAGGTCGCTTCCCAGGTGTCCAAGCTGGCCTCTCCCTTCATAGTCCAGGTAAACTCCAAACCTTCCATCCACTAAACCCAAGCTGCTCCAGCCCTATTCCATCTAAAACTCTTCCACTACTTCGTCGTCGTCATCCTCTTCCTCATCAGGCTCGTCGTCGTATGTTTCCCAAGTATGGTAAGGCCCGACACAGTATGCACGACCCAGCACTAGGTTGTCGGTGCAGCTCAGCGCCTGCGTGCCAAGAGAGGGGTTGACGGTCAAGAAGAGGTCGGCGTCGATGGAGTGGCTCATGCACATACTCGCGCACGTGTTGTCTTCCTCGACAACGTGCCAGATGCCACAGTATGGCGTTGTGCCCTCGGCCATCTGGGACCCCTCGGGGGGATCGACAATCTCATTAGAATAGCCGATCTTCACGCCGGGCTTCGTCGTGTCAGCGCTGCCGGGAATGTCAAGCTCGAACTCGCCCATCAGGGGACCGAGGCAGATGACGCTGCCGTAGCTGTAGCTCTTGTTCTGCATGTCGAGACACGCGAATCCGACCCAGGGGTTGTACAGGGCCACGTCGCCCATGGTGAGGTCAAGCGTGGCGTTCCGCTCGATGCTCCCGCACGAATCCCCGTCCTGCAGCATGTAGGTCACGCCGCAGCTCGGGGGCACGCAGAGCTTCGTCCTGGCCGGGATGGGATGTTCGACTGCGCACGAGGTCATGCGGTCCTGATTCGCCAAGAACAATGAGGCCGAGGACGTCTTGCTAAACCAAGCAATCTCCTCACACGTCTCTCCCTCGCGCGACGTGGTGTACCACTGGTCCGTCAAGCAGAAATCGTCCTCTTCCGGGCCGTCTTCGCCCTCCAGGCCCGGTGTAAGAACCTTGGTCTCACCCGAGAGCCCGCATTGCGCGTAGACGTACTCGAGATCTGACTTCCATCTGTCGTCGTAGGTGGAGAAGGGGGTGCGCTGCATCATCGCTAGTCGCTCTACGTGGCAGAAAGAGCACAGCTCCGACTCTGGCATGTGTTCAATGGAATTGACGACAGTGAACTCGGCAATGATGTCGTTGCAGTAGCGGTGCGAATCGCTGGCCTGGAGACATGTCTCGTTCCACCCCGCGTACATTCGTGCTCCGTCCAACTGGGCAGGGCCGCCGCCGACATCCAGGTCGTCGCACGAGCGGCTGACGCTGGAGACCCAGCTTGCCAGACTATCGCCGCAGCCCTTCTGGCAGACGAGATCCGTGAGGGTTTGGTTGTCTAGCGTGCCCCTGTACGTGAGAGACTGAAACATCTCGACTTCCTCGTGGCACTTGACTCGCTCAGTGAGAGCCAACTTGCATGCGTCGCTCACCAACAGGAACTCGACATCCTCGGGCGTGAAGACCATGAACCCCTCAAAATCGCGAGGACCGGATGTCTGTTCAGAGCCCTGAAGCCAGCCAAGGAGAGAGGAGAGAACGCCGTTGCGGTTGTCGGCAGCCAACGTCGGTGGGTGGTTGTGGGGAGACATGATCTCGATAATGGACTTAGTGCACAGGTTGAAGAGCCAAAAGTCGAAGCTCTGCTCCACCTCAAAGGCCCTCTGCTGGCAGTCGGCCGTGTCAACGCACGCCTGGTCATACCGGTTGAACCACGAGTAGATGCCTGCGCTGAGGATGTACACCGTCTCCGAGTCGATGACCCTAGCGCCCCACGCCATGAAGCAGCGATCGTCGCCGCTCTCGCACAGGTCGAACCGAGGGTCGCTAGGGAACATGCCGACCTGGTACGGCCCGGGAGCGGAAGGCTCTGGCTGGAAGTATGGCGTTTCCGTCTGGATCATGGACATGAGAATGTTCCGGGCTCCAACCAGCTGTAACTGATACATTGTTGCGTGCTCCGACGAGGTTGCCCAGAGGTACGCCAGGCGGCTCTGTATGAGAATGCCGCGGCCGGCGTATACGTCGATCTGTGTTCTTTCCTGCGTCTCGAGGTCGTGATCTGCGACCCACGACCACATGTTCTCGATGTATGCGGTCGAGTCATACGTGAGATGGACGAGCAGGGACGCCGCTTTGCATTTTCCGTTGACGATTCCCGGTTGCTTCGGGCAGTCAGACGCCTGGAGAGACGAGCCTGCCGCGCCGCCGATGCGGATGTGCGTGTCCCAGATGCCGGCGGAGCCCTGACTCACCTCTTGAGCGTTCCACTGCAGGACGACCGCGCCGGCCGTTGGTCCCGAGACCGTGAACAGCATGTCCTGGATTTCCACGATGCCGACATCTCCGGGGTCGGCCACGCGGACGACAGGGCGCGGGGCGAACTCATCTCCAAACCTGCTCCCCTTGCCCATAATCTGAGACCAGGCTTGGCCAATGATGCGTGATCCAATAGGAACTCGAAGGGTGTCTGTGACGATGTAAACGCCGTAAGGGAAGTGAACAATGGATGAGGTGTTGGCTGCGCCGGCCAGGATAGAGTTGAGCACGGCCGTATCGTCGGTGGTGCCGTCGCCCTTTGCGCCGAGGGCTTTTACATTGACGATGTTGCTAATAGGCTCGTCATAATACTTTGGTCTGCGGCGCGTGAACAGATTGGGACGCATGCCATCGTACGCCTCGCCGACGAGAGCCGCCTTTCTAGACATGACGCGGACCGAGTTGGCGTTGATAAAACTTGACCTGGTGCCGCCATTGTCGACGACGTGGCCGTAGCCCCAGCTGTTGATGGTTCGTCCCGTGCTGCCTCCGAGGAGGGTCTGCTGTGTGGTGTTCTCAAGCACTCCGACGTTGACATTGTAGAAGGCGACGTTCTGGATGAGCAGGCTAGTCGAGTTCTCAGACCTCAACGTCGACTTGATGCCGATTGGCGTATTGGCAAAGATAGAATCGACGAGAATGACGGAGCCAACTGTCTGGGCGGTTTGGTCATACTTCCAGTCTTGTCAGCAATGCAGCCTTGCCTCGGCTTGAAACACAATCACTTACGCCGACAATATCAAGGCCGGTGCCGCAGCCTTCGAAGATGAAGTCGTGCATGGTCCAAGCCCAGTCCCAGTGAATTTGAGCACCCGTCTTGGAGTACACGAAGATGAGATGGTCTGTTGTGAACTGCTGATTGCCGAAGTAGGCGCTTTCAGGATTTTCAATGTCAATGACAAATTGAACACTGTCATGCCGTTTGGGATTCGGCAGGGCACGGCACATACCCAAAGTTTCCACCAACAAACGTCAGGTCGGCCATAAACCCCCCGGAGCCGTTCTCCATGTAGATGCCCTGCGTTTCGATCAGCCTTTGTATCTAAGACTCACTTACGCCGCAGGTCACTGACTTGCTGGGTGTTCTCGGGGATGTCCGAGTTGAACTGCATGTAGAACTCGATATTCTCGAGAGACGTGGCCTGAGATACCTGCCAGTGAATAGCGCAGACGTAAGCATACGGGTCTGTGAGCCGTATGTCTATCTTGAAGTTACGGATGCTGCGCAGAAAGTTGGCTGTGTTAAGATACCTGCAAAGCAAAGACAAAGTAGACAGAGCGTCAGCCTCCGGCACCAGACTCGACAGAACAAGGGGGTGCTGGCAGCACCGCCTGTTCACGCATTCGGAGGTAGGTTCGGACTCACCAACCCTCGCCCCCACTGACAAACGGAGAGCTCGTGATTACGCCGAGTCCCACGAAGCTGGACGCAGCGAGGATGGTCGGAACATCGTGCGGCTGGCTCAGCTGTCAGCCACTCCCCACAGCATTGGGGCAAAGGAGAACAAGGAGACACTTACATCACCTAGGAACTGGGTGTTGTAGTACTGAATGATGGACGAGCTGACCAGATACGTCCCGGCAGGGAAGTACACGACGGCCGGAACTGCAGTGCTAGAGCCGCAGTCGACGCCGCACCGCTGGCCGTCAGAGATGGCTTTGTTGATGGCCGCCGTGTCGTCTGTGGTGCCATCGCCGCGGGCACCGTAGTCCTTGACGTTGCGCCAGACCTTGTAGTCGGGAGACGCAGCAAAGGGCGCCGCACCCAACTGGGGCATATCGGCCATCCAGTAAGTCCCAGAAGATCCTGACTGTCGCGACTCGAGACCGGAGGCGGGGCTTCGAAGACCGAATCCGCCGAGACGGCCGTAGGGCCTGTCTTTCTGAGGGGGCGCGTTTGTGTCGTTGACGGCGCGGTGGCGATACTTCTCCCGCATTTCCGCTGCCAGTGAGATATGATCTCCCTTGGGAACCTGGGGGGTTGCCTCGGCCAACTGTGCAGCAGCAAGAGCCAGCTCTAGGGGAATGGAATAGGGGGAGCTAATGTCATCGCCGTCGCTGTCGACGGCACCATTGGCATCGCGTCTGCCGTTGCGAGAACCAGGTTTGGCCGAGACACCGCTTGAAGTTGCCCCTTTCGACGTTGCGAGATCTGCGTCGTCGACATTGAGCGGCGTGGCCGTGGTAGCATTCGCTATGAGCTCATCTGCGGCAGCGAGCTCATACTTGTTGGTTGCGGGACGCTCAACGCGCGCTTTGTTGCGCAGCCGTAGAACGGCGAGAGCCTTTCGAATAAGCTCATCGTTCGCATCTGGTGCTGGGTGAGTTTGGTTTGACTGGAGAGGGCCACGAGTCGTCGGCACTGCAATGGCCGAGGTGGCAAAATCAGATGGTGAGAAGCTAAGAAACGATGTGTGGGAAAGTTCCGAGGACGCGCCAGAAGGCGCAAAGAGCAGAAACAAGGTGAGAAGGGCGAGCATAAAGGAGGGCGCTCGCCCGTCAGTGACGCTGCGAGCTGGACGCGGCATCATGTTGATGAAAATCAGTGTAGTCGTCGCGACGGCCGTACCCCAAGTTCTGGTACTATCTTACTTATTCTTGGGCAGGCGGTAGTGAGA
Source organism: Furcasterigmium furcatum (assembly GCA_001599815.1). Taxonomy (NCBI): domain Eukaryota; kingdom Fungi; phylum Ascomycota; class Sordariomycetes; order Glomerellales; family Plectosphaerellaceae; genus Furcasterigmium; species Furcasterigmium furcatum. Next base: position 7,049 of record BCIA01000007.1, read on the forward strand.
GGGAACATCAGAGGAAGTCCTCATGGCAGCCGATGATGGGATTCCTGGAATACCCTTTGATCCCAGCTTGGCAGGGTCCTCGGACGGGGCGCCTGATTCCTGTCCATTTGCCCATGGCCAAGTTCCCACGATGGCTGTTGGTACCATACTGGGTACGGGTTGCAACCGGAGCCCTGCAAGTGACGGGCCGGCCCATGCATTTTTTACCCTTCCCCTGAACCGTGCATCATTACCAGATTAATCATGTGGGGGTTCGACATAGAATTCGGACTGGGAGCCTTCTTGGCCTTCGTCGCTTGGAGGTAAAAGACCTCTGGGCTCCATAGAGCGACGTCGGAAATATGGAGATCCATCACGTAGTTCAGGTGGGCCCCGCCCGGGCTTGGCTCTTTCACCGTGCTTACCGTCTTGTCATGTTGATATCGGACCAGAGTTCTGCACACATGGGTTTCTCGTTGGGGGATGGGAGGGCGGCGGCGATCTTAGTATGTAGGGGTCGAAATCGCAATTTCACCATCAAGCAGAACCATGTGATGAGACTCGAAGAACTTAGCGTGCGGACTTGGCATCACCGACCTCATTTCAGGGTCCTGCAGCTAGGTAATTCTTCAGGAGGGGCCCGAGGGGGAAACCATCGTTGGTCCTTGGCGTCGGTGCGTCGGTGATGGTATACTTTGTGATGCCCATGCCTCCAGTCTCTGTCTTGTCCAGAATCTCAATGCAGATGCTCTGCGTCGTTCGCTCTTTAGCCCATTCTGACTTTACCTACGGTGCCTTACTTTCATTGATCCGACGCACCAAACGCTCATGATGTCGCGCAGTCGTGGTCTGTCTTACCGGCGGCCAGGCGGCCTGCGGTCCTCTCGTGGGCCGGCCTTCCCTCTCTTGATCTCTCTCTTTCTTTTACTCTTTCTCTCATCTGTTGCCGCCCAGTCCTGCAGTAGGACCAATCTCTGCGAGGTCGGGTGCTGCTCTCAGCATGGCTTCTGTGGCACCACCCCCGAGCACTGCGGTACAGGCTGCTTGAGCACCTGTAACTGGAAGCCTCCGCCGCCTCCGACGACCGAGTGCAGCCGAACCAAGCTCTGCGCGACGGGGTGCTGCTCTGAGCACGGCTTCTGCGGGACCTCGTCCGCGCACTGCGGCACGGGCTGCCTGAGCACTTGCAACTGGAAGCCTCCGGCGACGGAGTGCAGTGCGACGAAGCTCTGTCCCATCGGCTGCTGCAGCAAGGACGGATTCTGTGGCACTACGCCCGAGCATTGCGGCTCTGGTTGCCAAAGCACCTGTAACTACAAGCCGCCGGAGACGGAGTGCAGTGCGACGAAGCTCTGTCCCATCGGTTGCTGCAGCAAAGACGGGTTCTGTGGCACATCCGAGGCGCACTGCGGCACCGGCTGTCAGAGCACCTGCGACTTCAGGCTCGACTGCGACGCCAAAAAGCCCTGCAAGGAAGGCTGCTGCTCAAAGTTTGGCTTTTGTGGTTACGGGGAGGACTGTGAGTGAAGACACTACTCCTGTCATCCAGCACTCTGGGGACCGACCCTCCTGCTAACCGATCCGCCTGAAGTCTGCTCATCCGCGAACTGCGTGAACAACTGCGATCGTAGGGCCGACTGTGATCCAGGCGGCTTTGGCAAGGACTGGGTGCGATGGCCCAAGTGCCCCCTCAACGGTAAGTATGTATATATCAAGCTGTGGTAGCCTGTCAGCTGATACCTTGCCCGCTGCCAGTTTGCTGCTCTAAGTTTGGCTTCTGTGGTATGACGAGTGAGTTTTGCGGCAAAAACATCCCGGACAGGCCCAAGTGCAGGCTCGAGTCACCCAGGCAGCCACTGGGCCGCGTTGTCGGCTACTACGAGGGATGGGCCCTGGGCAGACCATGCAATGTCTTCTATCCGGAGCAGATTCCCAGGGGCGTGTATACGCACCTCAACTTTGCGTTTGCCACGATCAACCCCGAGACCCTGGAACTGCAGCCAGCAGCCCTGGCGGACATCCCGCTGTACCGGCGCTTGAACAACCTGAAGCGCGCCGACCCTAGTCTCAAGACCTACATCGCCGTCGGGGGCTGGGCTTTCAACGACCCCGGCCCGACGCGCCGGACGTTTAGCGATATGGCCAGGAACACGGCGAACATGGACAAATTCATCCGCTCCGCGATTCTATTTATGCAGAAGTACAACTTCGACGGCATCGACTTCGACTGGGAGTACCCGGTGGCAGAGGACCGGGGCGGCCGTGGCGAGGACTATAAGAACCTAGTCACCCTTGCCGGCCGCATGAGGAGGGCCCTACGAGGGACCGGCCGTACCGGCTTCACCATCACCATTCCAGCCTCGTACTGGTATCTGCAGCACTTTGACCTCAAGGGCCTGGAGCCTCATGTCGATTTCTTCAACATGTGAGTTGACGGCCCACCCCTGCATTCCTCAAGTCTTCTTTCTCCCTGTCCAGCCGTGACTGACAAGAGGCGATTCTTGCCCACCCCTGGTGAAGCATGAGTTACGATCTTCATGGCACCTGGGACATGGGCAACAAGTGGACTGGCGCATACCTCAACTCGCATACAAACCTTACGGAGTTGCGGGACTCGATGGACCTCTTCTGGCGGAATAGCATCTCGCCGTCCAAGATCACATTCGGCACCGGCTTCTACGGCCGGGCCTTCACCGTCGCCGATCCTTCCTGCAAGACGCCTGGGTGCGAGTACGTCTCGGGCGCCCCGAGTCAGCCATGTAGCCGCGAGGTCAGCGTCATGCTCAACAGCGAGATCATGGACGTCATTGCACGCACCGGCGCCCGACCTGTGCTCCACAGGGAGGAGGCCACAAAGTCTCTCACCTGGGGCAACCACTGGGTCGGCTACGATGACGAGGAGACGCTCAAGATGCGTGCCGACTTTGCGCGGGAACTGTGTCTTGGTGGCATCATGGTGTGGGCCGTTTCGCACGACACGCAGGACGCCCGCTTCTCCCGCGCCATCGGCGAGGCCGCAAACCGGGTGCCGGCTCTGGGCTCGACAGACGACGGCTACAACAAGGTCGACGTGGTGCATGATCAGTGCAAGTGGAGCAACTGCATGGAGAGTACGTATCCAACTACCTATGGTCCAGCCTCTTCCTTCTTCTGGCTAGCTGGCTAACCGCGCGGATCTGCCTTTCAGAATGCCCTGATGGATGGCACACTGTGCCGCGCACTGATGCGGGCGCCAAGAACAAGGAGGAGATGAGAAACCAGCAGGGCTGTGAGGGCCACGGCAGCCGGCGGCTGTGCTGCCCTGCAGGTCCTGAGCAGCCCCGGTGCGGCTGGTATGGACACCGCAACGGCAACTGCAGACAGTCGGATCTCCCATCCAATACATTCGAGATCGGTTCCAATAACATGTACTGCAAGGGCCGCAACAACTACCAGACGGCGGCCTGCACCTGGTCGGCCAAGTCGGTGCAGTCGCACAGCACGTGCTACTGGAGCCACAACTTTCCCAAGTGCAACAGCGGCAGCTGTGATTCCGGGGATACCCAACTGTTCAGCTCGTTCACCGGGAGCGGCGGCGCCTTCTGCGATTCGAACAACAGCCGAAAGTACTGCTGCATCGCCCAGAAGGATCCGAACGTGCAGGTCTGGAAGGACTGTGAGTGGTACGACAACATGGGCTTCATACCCAACAACCTGCGCTCAGGGACGTGTCTCGGAGGCTGTCCCGAGGACAAGGTGCCGCTTGGCCTGGACCACTACGGGGGTTCCTACTGCAAGCGTGGTGCCAGGGCGCAATGTTGCCGGCCCGGGCTCAAGACGGTCAAGAGGGAGCTCGGAGACCAGGACCAACAGTTTGACTACTACCTCGACATATTTCTTGAGGTGGAAAAGGCGGAGTGCAGCAAGCTGGACGACATGCTGGGCACCATGACCGAGCTGACCGTCCAGGAAAATCTGAGGAACATCCTGGACGGTGTTGCCAGCAAGTCTACGATAGACGTCTGGAACCAGCGCGTGGGCATGCGCTTCGAATACCTACGGACGGCACCGCTACAAGAATGGGCCCTCAGCAACACGGCCGCCTTGCGCCTGGGTAACGAGCGGCTTCCGGAGCGCATCGTCTGTGGCATGTACACCTTCAATGGGCTCATCGGCGGCACCAGCGGTCTCACCTGCAGCTGCGAAGGGAGCTGCTGCATCCAAAAAATCTGCCCCCGAGACGTTGACGTCGTTGACCTCGCTTATGCCGACGCTGCGCCGTCGCTCGCCGCGAGGCATTACGATGGCAACGAGGCGGGGGTCGAGGTTGACGATGCCGACGACGACGAAGACGAATGGCTTCTGCAGGAGATGGACCGATCGCTCCAGGATGAGCTGGCCTCTGCCACGTCCGATCAAGAAGCAGCAAGCATCGTTGAGAGACATGAGATATCTGTGCGTGGTCTTCTGGAGAAGCGGTCCAAGACTAGATACACGGTCGGAGTGCGGGATGTGAACAACGTTCTCATCGCCTTCTTCTTCGTCAGCCTCCGGTACTACAACCGCGGGGCGTTGCCTCAGAGCAGCCTCATTTGGAATCGAGCCTACAAAAGGGTATCGGCGGCATGCTGGGATTTGGACCTCGAGAAAGAGCAGTCGCGAAGCGAAATCCTGGCGAATCCTTACGACGCCGAGCACACTCTCGAGAGGCAGATCCTGGTACAGTTCATCCGAGCATCCATCTCCGGGAGGCTCACCAGCGGGCAAACGTTGAGCCCTGGAGACAGGGTCGTCGGGGCGATATGGAACGACCTGAGGTTGCACTACTACCCGCCCAGCATCCCCGTTCTCCACGGACAAGGACAGCCGCTGAACCGCATGCTGAGCTGCTTCGGCACGTACAGCAACCAGGACCCGTTTACCCTCTTGAACCCAAAGCTCAACGGGGTCAAAGGGAGAATATTCGGGAACGGCGTCCCCCAAGGCCCCAACCAGATCAACCCAAAATGGAAAAATGGCGTCTCGCCCGACGTTGCGGGCATGATCGACCTTCTCCGGGAAGTCGCGGTGACCCTCCGATACATCTCTGAGAGGGACGTCCACGACGCAATGCGGCGGGCGTACCGCGCTCTCCGGCGCGAGATGAGGCTCTTCAGCGAGTACGCAGTTTCCCAGGGATTCGGCAATCCGGATCTTGGCCCTTTGCTGGACGTCTTCTTCGAAGACCATGCGCGGACCGTCTTCGCGAGCACGCGCACCTTTGTGCGGGACTGGCGCCAACGGTTGATCCCGGCCATCAGAAGCTCGAACCTGCCCGCCAACAGGAGGCAAGAACTTATTGAGGACCTATACACGATCTGGAACGAGGTGTCGGACTTTGAATTTGACTTTAGACTCTGGTTCGGGGAGGAGTAGATACCGCAAGAGGAGCCGCGTGCCCGGCGTTCACACCGAGGGGTGTACTAGAAGTATCGAGGTTGCAAATGCCGGCAATCCCTTCATAATTCTCAGCCGTAAGAAGGACGCTGGTACGGTCCATACATTTCCTCCATCCGTTCGTCCTTTCCCGGAAATTCGAGGGCATTTTCTGGGCAGAACGTCCACTCAACATCAAACCCTAGACGGCGCTCGCGGTCATCTCCCTCGCCGATCACCTCCTCCAGATAACACTTATCACCCTTACTCTTAAGCAAGTCAAACCAGAGAGCCAGCCGTAATCGCCGACGTGCCCGTGGTTCTTCTAAAATCCCCGTCTCAACGGGGTCGTCCGACTCATCCTCCGAGTCGGGGTGACCAGTCGTATCGATGATCTTCACCCACATCTCCCACGCCAGCGTTGCCTTCTCATCCCGCGTCATAGTAGTCAGCACGTCGTCGCCGGGGACCTGGGCAAGCCGCTCGATCGTCTCCTTGTCGAGATAGATGAAGAAACTGCCGCGGGCGCCGTCTTCAAGCTCGTCGCTGCGCTCGTGGTAGTAGAGCCAGGCCGCGGCCGGGTCGGCGCCGTCCAGGGCCTCGCGATCCTCGAGAACCAAATTATGATACATCCGCTGCATCTCGCCCGCGACCACATCGGGCACCGTAATCTCAGCCGGGCCCCCCATATGCAGGCGTATCAGCCCGCGGTACTTCTCTGTTAAGTAAGACACCGTGTCAGGGTGCAGGCGCGAGTCTGAGGAGAAGTCCCATTCGGTAGGGAGTGGCTCAGGCGCGTGATTATTCTCTCTCATATCGCGTTCTACCCATGCATCGCGCTCTATCTCGAACCTGACGAGCACGAGGCGGCGGATAGCTCGGACAGCGCGCGCGAACAGCTCGTCGTCCTCGTACGAGACGCGTAGAATGGTCGAGCCCCAGCACGTGTCGTGCTTGTACAGTTGACAAACGCTCCCGTAGTTGTCAAAATACATAAACCAGTCGTAGAGCGTATAGTACTCGCGCTCCTCAAATCGTGGCGCTGGCTGGAAAGCCGGCTCGCGAAGTACCATGAGAGCGGCATGGTCGATGACCTCCGGGGGTTGCGGATCGTATGGATTCATGGTGCTTTGCGGGCGGAGATGACTCTGGATGTCTGGTTTCGAGGGTAAGAGATGGGCGGCCGTTGTAAGGAAGGACAGAAAAGCACGCATTATCTTGGGACTGGGACTCGAGCAAGCGATATCACGTGGGTCATTATGGCTTCAAAGGTCGTTCATTGGGCGTGGCCCGCTTGGCAGGGCAACCACCCGTGCAATCTCGTTAAAGTGGATACTGCTTATATAATCACATTTTCTACTCAGCATCTACCATCCCCAAAGTAGGGGCCAAGGCCGGAAAAACATCACCACCAGCGTGAACGAAACTTTTGAAATCCGAAGCAAAACAACAGCTCCAGAGCACGATCTAGGGCCAATTGGATAGCCTGCTGTCCGTCGTAACGCCCAAAGCGACCGACAACATGGCAACCCCATGGCCCGAGGACACAATCTGGCCAACGCCCATCCCAGAGCATGCCCCGAAATTGAACAGCTACCTGCAGACAGCACTACAGTCAATCGACAACGCAAATGGACAAGCGATCGAGCCCCGAGGAGTCAGAGTCGCCTTCATTGGGATCCTATCCCTCATCGTCAAAATACGGAACGTACCCAGCTTCGACGATGTATGCAATGCCGTCGCCCACCTCCGTACCGAGATCACAACTGCCACTGAGACAACCGCCCGCCTCCACAACGAGACCCGAACTGCCATCGAATCCGCCGCCCAAACCACGAACAACCTGCGAGAGGAATTGAATAACGCAAACAAGACGATCCAGAAAAACACTATCGAGATCAGAGACGACACCAACGCCGCCAAAGCAGCGAACATCATGGCGAAGGAGACGGTCGAGGCCAGCAAGATGACACTCAAGATGGTTAGGGACAACGCTTTGGGCCCGATGAATCAGAGCAGCGCAGTACATACATACGCTAGTGTAGCCGCCAGAGGAGGACTCGCAGCAAGCATACACAACCCTCAGAACCAGAGAATGTCCCCAGTGCAAACACTCCGTGAGATCATCGTGAACATCAGAGACCCTGCCACTATCGCCAGCCTCAGAGCCATGAGCCCCCGCAATCTGAAAACTCACATAGACCACGCCATCAAACAGAGTAACAATGAACACATCAACAAAGCAAAGGCAGTATCGGCAAACCAACTGAAGAGCGGCGACTTCAGCATCAAGACAGCCACGACAGCAGACATGGAAGCCCTGCGGCAGTTCGCGGAAGATTGGGAGAACCGCATTGGCAACGGCGCAACAGTACGGATCCCGACTTACGGCGTCCTGGCACACGGCATACGCACCAGGTCCATGGACATGGAGCGCTTCACGGAACTTCGAGATGAACTGTTGCAGGACAACAAGCCGATCCCAACAGCAGAGATCAAGTATATCGGCTGGCTGACCCGATCGGCCAGCCGCCATTATCGAATTCTCCAAGGCGCAAGATGCAAACAGGGTCATCGATGAAGGCCTCATCTGGCAAGGCGAAGTGTTCCAATGCGAACGATATGACAGACAGTGCCGTCTGAGGCAATGCTTCAGATGCCACAAATACTGCCACATAGGAACCCGGTGCAAAGCAACAACCACATGCGGCTACTGCGCGCAAGAACATGCGACCCGAGAGTGTCCTTCCAAGAACGACTTGACCACACCCAGGAAATGTGCCGCATGCGACGGCGGAAACCACGAAGCCTGGCACAGCCAGTGCCCGACCAGGAAGCGGGAAATGGCTAAAGTCAAGGAGGCCTACAAGTCAAGGCCAAGGTACCACCCGGAGCACATACCGGTCCCAGCACCCGCAGGGGCGGAAACCCGACCCAAGACAACGACGAGGATAGGACGACCAGCCTTGGAGCCCAGCCAGTTGCAAGGAGCCCGGCCTGACCGCAGCAGATCACCAAATAAAAAGAGCCAAAAGAGGCCAAATCCGACAAGCAGTCGTAGAAACGACGAAAACGCTGACGACACGATCAGAGTCGCCGGCGACGACACAAGGCCAAACTTTGTCATCGTACCATCGCGGCGGGCCCTAGAGGCCATCGACGTCAATATTCAGCCGGCACACGACAGCAACAGAATGGAAATCATCGACGACAACGAATGATCATACAAGACACGCTCACAATACTACAGTACAACGTCAGAAAATCGAAAGACATGGTCATGGCAACGCTCCTTCGCGACCCCAGGATCGACAACTACGACATCCTCGCCATCCAGGAGCCGTGGAAGAACCCATTCAGCGACACGACACACCACCCAGCAAAGGATCGGTTCCACCTTTGCTACCCTACCAACGAGGAAGGAGGCCCGGCGAGGGTCTGCTTCTTCGTTAGCAAGAGGCTCGACCACTCCAAGTGGTCTTTCCGACAGAACGGCAGAGACCTCTGTAGTCTCACCCTGGTCACGGGCGAGGACCCAGAAACACAACTCGCCATACACAACATATATAACCCAACCCATGGAAGATGAGACCGGATCAATAGCTCTGCAACGCCTCAGAGCAACGCTCGAGGCAAACAGGCACATGGAACAGATCGCGGTCGGAGACTTCAACCTCCACCACGAGCTCTGGGGAGGAAGCGATATCCGATCACCAGACACCGAAGCGAACGAGTTGATCGAACTCATGGACGACTTCGACCTGACCAGCCAGCTCGCCCCAGGCACGATAACATACGAAGAGGGAGACCGCCACAGAACCATAGACCTGTGTCTCGCCATCGTCGGGCTGGTCGACAGACTGATCAGATGCGAGATAGACGACAATGTCAACCATGACTCAGACCACCTTCCCATTATCACCTCCCTGGATCTCACAGCAACACAACTACAACAGCAGGAGAGAAGGAACTGGAAGGCGCTCGATCAAGCCGCGTTCCTAGGAACTCTCCGACAGACACTCCCCCAATTGCAAAGACCCAGAACAAAGACAGCCCTGGATAGATTCGTTGAAGAAACTGTCCAAGCCATCTCAGCCGCTATAGACACAGGGGTGCCTACCAACGTCCACTCTCCAAGTCGAAGCCAGGCTGGAATGAAGAATGCGCCGCTATCTTGACAGGAACCAAACGACTACGACGAACATACAGCCGAGAACACACCGAGGAGACATGGGAAGCGTATCGCGCGGCGAGGAACCAGAAGGGCCGGATAATTCGGAAGGCACTACGAAATATGCACCGCGAAAAGGTAGAACAAGCGGCGGAATGACCGATGGCCCTCTGGAAACTCGCCAGACAGGACCAAACCCCCACCGTCACACCCCAGCTCCAAAGGCCGGACACAACAGAAATGGCGACGACACCGGAAGAGAAGGCAGCACTCTTCAAAGAAACGTTCTTCCCGACACCTCCAGAAGCATTCCTAGAGGACGTGGAAAACGCAAGCTAAACGACCAACTCGCAATGCCACCGGTGACGGAACAAGAGGTTGACGACGCCATACAGGAGGCTGCGCCACTCAAGGCACCAGGCGCGGACGGCATCATCAACAAAGCACTACAGCTCGCCAAAACGTGGATTATATCCCACTTGGTCCGGATCTTCAACCAGAGCTTGAGACTAGGATACTGTCCACAGCACTTCAGAAAGTCGACAACAGTGGTGCTACGGAAACCCGCCTCCTGACACGCCAGCCCGGGGGGTAAATATTATAATTAGCCTAGCTAAAATAAGTATTTTTCTTAGAGTACCTTTTATATTAATAATTATCTATTTTTATAGTAAGGGTAATATAATCTATAAGTTTATTAGGGCGGTCTTCCCTAATAAGGTTATCCTTTATAATATCCTTAAGTCTCTTATAGAATTATACTATAAACGTAGTCTTACTTTAGTTAAAGAGTTAAGAGGTAAGCTACCTAAACTTAATAGTATACTTATTAATAAATCTAGTTTATTTAAGGTAAAGGATTCTTTATTTAGTAGCCTATTATTTATCTACGTTACTAAATATAAAGTAGAGGGCTTTCTTAAAACCTTTAATATTATTAAAGATCTCCTTAGCCTAAATAAGTATATTATTATAAGACTTTAAGATATAGTTATATATATAAGGCTTAAACTAAATAAGGGCGTTATCTTTAAGGTAGGTAATAGCATTAGCTATATACTCTCTTTTATACTTAAAATAATAGGCGTTTACTTTTTAATATATATAGAGTTAAGTAAGGAAGGCCTAGAGGGTGCTAGGCTTCCTAGTATATAGCTAGAGAGATAAGGCCCTAAGGCCGCTAGCGCCTCCCTATAGCTATAAGATAGTAGCCTTAAGCTAGTTATTTTCTAGCTTAAGGTTTTAAAGTATTAAGGTAATATTATTAGCGCTATTACTAGGTTTAATAACTAAGTAGAGTATTATACTATTATTAGTATTATTTATAGGGGTACTTACTAAATAGGAGTAATTAAAGTATTATAATCTATATACTTTTAATAATAAAAGTATAAGTGTTAAGGTAGGTTTATATTTATAAGGTAAGTATATAATACTAATAATATTTAGCCGTAATAGCTTCTTTATAGTTAAGTATTATAAGGGAGTAAGTCTCTCTTTAAGGTAGGTTATAATAAAGACTTAAGTTAATCGCTAAAGTGTTTAGGTATAGTCTATAGTCCCTAGGATATCTATCCTAATATACCTATCCCCTTTATTATAGCTCACCCTTCTTAGTAATCTATTATAGAGTATAGAGTATTATAATCTATAAGCTATTTAGCTTATAGCTTACTATAAGCTAAGCTTTATTCCTAGTTATATAACTAATTATATAACCCTAACTATAACGCCCAGAACTATAGGGACCAAGCAGGATTAGGCTCCCACGTTAGCATATAACTTAGATAGGATTAATAAGGAAGGAAGGGTTATGTGATTAGGCACGTGACCGCTCACTACGCTTACTCCGCCAAGAATAATAAGCAAGGCGAGTAGGGGGCGACGCTCGCGACGCTCACCTTAAGGGATATAGCGAGCATGGTGAGTATATCTAAAGGAGATAGGTATATTAGGATAGAGGATTTCCTAGATTAAGTAGACTTTACCTAGCTACTTTAGTAATTAATCTAAGTCTTTATTATAACCCCCCTTAAAAAGGGAAAGCTCCCTTACGACTTAGATGTAGATTAATATTAACGACGACTCTTAAGTACTATTTATTATCTACCTAACTTACCGATTACACAAAACACACTTCATATCTAAGTACCTCTATTAGCAGAAGCACCTAGGTCGTAATATTTTAATTACTTCTATTCGGTAAGTTACCTTTACTATAAATAGTACTTATAATAGCGCCGAGCTCTACCACTTTGGGCATAACCAGCGCTCCTACGGGAGTAGCGGCGGTCCTAGTTACGATTAAAGAGCTCCGCTAAGAGAACTAGCAGCTCCGCGTTTAGGTTAAATATATCGGGAGCTACGGGGGAGGCGGTACGCTTAAATACCCTACGCCTTACCCTTTCGATGGAACTAAAGGAACTCTTAGGGGCTTTCTTACCTAGATAAAAGCTTATATTACGTTCTACGGATAGTAGTTCCCTAATAAACCTATAAAGATCTTCTTTGCTTTATCGCTACTACGTAGAGATGCTCTCGCCTAATTTAAACCCGTCTAACGCGACTACCTCGAGAGAATAGAGGAATAATATTACGCCGAGACTCGCTACGTCTTTTAACACTACGATAACTTCGAAAACTAGATAAAGGTTATATTTAGCGATCCTAACGAATTATATACTACTAAATAATAGTTATATAACCTCCGCTAAAAGGGGTCTACTACTAATTACACCGCTAAGTTTTAGTAGATCGCCTTATACCTATAGTGGGATATAGGATCCCTTATAGTAGCCTACTACTCCGGCTTAAAAAATAAGGTTAAGGACGACCTTACTAAGGAAGATAGACCTAATACTATAGCTAAGTTCTCGGCTATAGCTATATAAATCGATAACCGACTATATAAGCGATAAATAGAGAAGCGAGGATATAATCTAACCCGCTTTAATATTAAAGGACCTTATACCAACTAAGGATAAGCCTACTAACCACGCTCATATTATAGGTAGTATCGGTAGTCCGCCTATAATAACACTTAAGCACTAAGACCTATAAAGCTTAATGCGCTCTAGCGCGGAAATAACTAGCTAAAAAAGAAGGATCTCTAGGAGATTACTTATTTTAACTATGATAGGAAGGGGTACTACGCCTACGACTATCGCTAACCTAAAAGACTATATAACGTAGGGAACCTATAATAAGTCAGCGTAATAGAATGATAGATAGCGATAAAGACCCTCGCTATACTTTAGCGTATACTAACCCTATAGGAAATTACCTGTACCGTAACTATCTGATTCCCCGATGAGGGAGGATATATTAGTAGGACTATAAAGGAGCTTGACGACCTTATAGCCTTTTTTAACTATTACTACTAGCGCGAAAAGAATAATAACCTCTAGGGAATAGTTGATAAAAATATACTCTTAGCGTATATACGCTTAGAAGAAGAAACGCCTATTAAACGATATAGATATACCTATAAAACCCCTAAGGAAGAATCTTAAAGACTCTTCCCCGACTCTTATATCTAGGTAAGGATTAAGGAGATTAACTAAGAAGTCTAGAACCTACTCGGGTATAAGGATAAAGAATATACGTAACCTATACTACTTAAAGGATCTTACGCTAAGGAAAAATATAAGTAACTCCTTAAGGAAAAGGATAAATAGATTGAGGTATTCTAGCGGCGGAGACTTAATAATATAAGGAAAGACGCCCGCGAAAAACTCGCCGATAAGAAGTAGTAATAACGCTAGGAACGCTTCTACGAAAAATATACCTAAAAGGGTAAACCCTTAACTTAGGACCTACACAACGAGACCTAACACCCTAAATAGACCAAAGGTCTAAGACCCGCTAGAGAACTTACGGTTATAAGCCGAGGAAAAGGGAAAGAACTAGCCCTAGGGCCGATAACCGCTAGAGGCTTAGGATCCCACGACGACGACGTTAACGATTAGAACGATAGTATAGAAGCTAGATATAACGGGTAAGATTTAGAAGGAATAGGACCTATATAGTCCCGGGATAATATCCTAGACTAAGGAGTAGTCTGGTTACTAGGACTACCCGTACGATAAGTAAGTAAGGAGCCCTACTTCTAAATCTAACGTCCGTGCGATACTAAAGATAATTTATAGTTAGATATTAAGCATAAGGAATATTTCCGAATCTACTAGTTAAACTATATCTTCGATAAATACCCTTAGTATAATAGTATAAAACTTAGCTACGACTTCTTTCCTAGACGGGATAAATACCCTATTTGATAAGCCTATACGGTAGAAAACTTCGCTTACTAAACCCTTACTAAAGTTAAAGGAGTCTACGGAACCTTCGCCCTTAAGGAAGGGTATTTATAGAAATATATTACCGTCTTAGTATAGTATAAATACTTCGACGATAACTACTAGTTATACGCGCAACGTAAGTTATAAGAATAGTAAGAACTCTAGAGCCTTACGACGTAGAAGGCCTAACTTCTTGATAAACTTATTAAGCTTAACCCTTAGAACCTAGAATAGTAAGATCGTAAAGTTATTATTAAAGCCGAGAAAATAAGGCGATAAGTAACCTTCGACGAAAGCGTTAAAAAGGGAATTAAAACGCTAGACTATATTAGCGATACTACTACTATATCGGAAGACACCCTAAGTAAGGAAGAGGAGAAGCCTCTCTTACTACCTAAGCGACGATATTATAAGTAGATAAAAAACTACCGCCGCCGTTCCTAAATAGGTAGGAATAAGTAAGCCTAGAAGGTAAGACCCTATACGTACTATAAATTAGTAACGATATAAGCTACCTAATAGTAAAAGTAATTATTTAATACCAGACCTATTATGCACTCTTAGATAGTAGAGCATAAAGGAACTTTATATTACTAACTACGGTTAAGTAACTCCGGCTTAAGGAGAAAGATAAGCGTAACCCCTATCCGCTATAATCGGCAGAAAGATAGCTAATACTTTATAATAAAGGTAGAGTTAACTGAGAAACTAATTATCTCTTAATCCTCGTCGAAGGACGTAATACGCCTATAACGTTCGATATTACTAATCTTAGAAAGTAGGGTTTAATCCTAGGGATCTTATAGTTAAGGAAGTATAACCTAAAGATTAATTAGACTACCGGCTAGGTCTAATAGGGCGATATAGCAATAAAGAATTTACGACATCCCTAGCGGAATATACTAATGACCGCTAACTAGCGACTTAGCACTATAAAAAATAAAAACCGCACTAAGCTAAGTAAAGAGCTATAGCGACGACTTAAAAACGTACTAGAGGAATATTATAAGTACGTAAAACTTTTTTAGGAGACCCTCGATACTAGGCTCCCTAAACATAGCCACTACGACTATAAGATTAAGCTAAAGAAAGGTATATAGCCCACCTTTTAGAAGATCTATAGACTTAATAAAAAATAGCGCTAAGCGCTTAATAAATATATTAAGGAGAACCTCGTAAAAGGATATATCTGGAAATCCTAGTTACTAATAGGATACCTAATCCTATTTGTTCCTAAGAAAAACGGGATACTTAGGCTCTATATAGACTATTAACGCCTAAACGAAATCATAATTAAAAACTACTACCTATTACTACTTATCTCTAAGCTTTAAGATTTACTAGTAGGAGCCTAATAGTTTACAGCTATTAATCTTAAGGGCGTATATAACTTAATTCGTATAAAAAAGGGAGAAAAGTAGAAAACCGCTTTTAGGATACGTTAAGGACACTTTAAGTATTTAGTTATACCCTTTAGTCTAATAAATACTCCGGCTACGTTCTAAGCTATAATTAATAACGTCTTATAAGACTTTATTGATATATTTATAGTAGTATACCTTAACGATATCCTTATCTTCTTAAAAACCCTTAGAGAATATAAGTAATACGTATATAAAGTACTTTAGCGACTCTTTAATAAAAACCTATTAGTAAAACCTAATAAGACTAGCTTCCACGTATAATAAGTTAACTTCCTTAGATTTAGAATTTAACCTAGAGAAATCACTATAGACCTAAAGAAGATTAAAGCTATACTAAACTAACCGACACTAAAAAACCTAATATATATTAAAGGATTTCTTAGACTAGTTAATTTTTATAAAAGGTTTATTAAAGGATATAAAGATCTATTAAAGCTACTTACCGACCTCATAAAGAAAGACTTAATCTAGGAATAGAGGCCTAAAGCCTAGTAAGTATTTAACGGTATTAAAAAGCGAGTATCGGAAAAACCTATACTTAAGATGCTAGACCCCGCTAAGGACTATAAAATCAAAACTAACTCCTTAGACTATACGCTTAGAGCCGTATTACTATAATAAGATAATAAAAGACGACTTTACCTAATAGCTTACTTCGCGAAGAAGCTATATAACGCTAAACTAAACTATTAAATCTATAATAAGGAATTAATAGTAATTATTAAAGTATTTAAAGAATAAAGAGTATACCTTTTAGGAACTAAAAACCTAGTTATAGTCTATACAGATCATAAAAATCTAGTAAACTTTACTACTATAAAGGAATTAAATAAATAATAAGTTAGATAGGCTAAGTTTCTCTCTAAATTTAACTTTAAGATTATATACCGACTAGGAAAGGAAAATAGTAGGGTAGATACGCTTAGCCGACGGTATAATTTAGTTAATATGGAGCTAGTCGCTAGTTATACTATCCTTACTATAAATAAAAAAGGAAACCTTATACTAAATATTTATACCCTTACTAACCTTAATAAAGGATAAAGCGATAGATAGAAAGAGATACTTAAAATCTATAGCGTACTGGTATATAAATACTAAGGAGTATAGAAAATATTCTAAAGCCTTTAATAATACTATAATAAAAAATATATATAATAAGAAGTATAGGAAGCTATCGCCTAATACGACCTATATAAAAAAAGTAAGGTAAGTAGGTATAAACCCTATAGTCAGCTATAAATACTCTTAATAGCCACTACGCTATAAAAGTCTGTTAGTATAGATTTTATTATAGACCTACCTAAGTTAGAAAAACTATTAATAGGAAAATAATATAACTTAATCTTAGTTATTATCAACCGACTTACTAAGTATGCTTATTTCCTCCCGTTTATTAAGTAAAGAACTATGGAAAAAGTCGTATATATCTTCCTATATATTATTACTATATAATATAGTATACCGGATAAACTCGTTATAGATAGAGATAAGCTATTTATAAGCAACTTTTAGAAGTCGCTTATAGCCCGGCTTAGACTAAAACTTAAGATATCTATAGTATACCACCTAGAGACTAACGGACAGATAGAATATACTAATTAGACGCTTAAATAATACCTCTACTATTATATTAACTACCTATAAGATAATTAGGTATAGCTACTACTAATAATATAACTAGCTTATAATAGCGTACTAAGCGAATCTACTAAAGTTTTACTATTCTACGCTAACTATAGCTTTAAGCTAACGGTATATAAAAAACTAAGGGAAGTAATTAATACTCCTAGGGCTATAAAAGACGCCTAATAAATTAAGGACATCTATAAATAACTATAAACTAACCTCTAAATAGTTAGAGAATAGATAACTTACTATGCTAACCGTAAAAGGATAAAGGGATTATCCTTATAGGAGGGGGATAAGGTCTACTTACTCCGTAAAAATATCTTAATAAACAGACCTAATAATAAGCTAGACTTTAAGAAACTCAGACCGTTTAAAATTAAGAAAAAACTCTCCGACGTTAGCTTTTAACTTATACTACCTAAAAACATATAAATCTATAATACGTTCTATATTATACTCCTAAAGCCTATATATAAGGATACGCCACTTAAAGAAGATATAGAAGTTAGCGGACTAGATATTTATAAAGTTAAAGAAATTCTCGACTATAGGACTATAAATAACGGATAAGACGAATACCTAGTTAAATAGAAGGGATATAATTATTTGGATAATACCTAGGAACCTATAAAGCACCTTTAAAACTCTTAACTTTGACTCCGCTAGTTCTACTAAGGGCGTTAGGTAAATCTACTACGCTCTAATCTACTACGCTAAACGCGCTAAAGGATATCACATCTATAGTAGCTTTTAATTCCTACCGCTTAATCTCCTTTAAGGCGTTAAGAGACTTAGTATTATAATAAGCTATCTCTACCCTATAGGAATAAAGGGAATCCTTCTGCTTCCGCACCCGAATAAGATAAGCTAAGGCCTTACTTATTTTGGCCTACGCTATATCTATTTTCGCTTTTATATTAAAGAGCTATTACTCCGCTAGCGACTCCTTTAACCGTAGTCGGTTAAACTCCCCCGTAAACCGTTGTACTATATACGTTAGTAACCTATATAACACACCTAAGACAAAAATAACTTACCTAACGCAACGGATACGCCTAAACCATCGTAAGGACGACTACGACGAATATACTCCTAATACTTTTCGTAACCCTCTATTATTATACACCGTATACCGCGGGTCTCGTAAGTCGAATAGGGCATAGCGTCGAAGCTAAGAAGATTAAATAAAAGGAGCTAGGCTTCTTTACGATCAGAAGAGGATTTCTTTTAAGATTTCTAGATACGACCAGATATATTATTAGCGGTGAAAGAAGGACGAGATTATAACGAACTAACCTTAGGGGACTACGGTCTACTTATATAGCCGTTGGGATATCAGCCTAGAGGAGGGGAAATATATAACGCCCAGAACTATAGGGACTAAGCAGGATTAGGCTCCTACGTTAGCATATAACTTAGATAGGATTAATAAGGAAGGAAGGGTTACGTAATTAGGTACGTGACCGCTTACTACGCTTACTCCGCTAAGAATAGTAAGCAAGGCGAGTAGGGGGCGATGCTCACGACGCTCACCTCGAGGGATATAGCGAGCACGGTAAGCACGTCTAAAGGAGATAGGTATATTAGGATAGAGGATTTCCTAGATTAAGTAGACTTTACCTAGCTATTTTAGTAATCAATCTAAGTCTTTATTATAACCCCCCTTAAAGAGGGAAAGCTCCCTTACGACTTAGACGTAGATTAATATTAACGACGACTCTTAAGTACTATTTATTATCTACCTAACTTACCGATTACACGAAACGCACTTCGTATCCAAGTACCTCTGTTAGCAGAAGCACCTAGGTCGTAACACTAACTGCCTTATTAATCCTATGTCTATTATATGCTAGCGGGGAGCCTAATCCTACTAGTCCCTATAGTTCTAGGCGTTATACCTACTTAGTTACAACCTATTCCGCGGTAGGGCCCCCTAATCACTTTAACCTAGGATGATTATCCTATACCTAATAGGGCGTATATTATAGGCTAGGCTTATAAGGGGTATTAAGCTAATTAGGCCCGGTGCTATCTAAGCCTATATAATCTCACGCTAGGTCTTTTTAGTAAGACCCCTATAAGGGAGTAGAGTTTTCCTTTCTCCTACTCTCTATTAAAGATAAATAATTCTATAGCCTCCTTTCTAGTTTATTATTTAGACTAGCTGTTAATAAGACTAATAAGTAGTTATTAAAGATCCCGATAATAAAGCTGTTAATTTCTTTTAACTAGAAATGAAATCTTAGACCGGGCGGTAAGTAGTTTTGTTTCTCGCCTAAAAATCAACCGACTTCTCGCCGCGACGTCTGCCTAACTAACTTCTCAATAAGTCAGCCAGCCAGCCAGCATGCGAAAAAGTTGGTCCACTAAAGTTCTCGGAGGTCTCGGTCGAGCCGAGCTCAAATGTTTCATGATGCTATGAAAGGAAGACGCTATGGTAGGTACCTACTAAGTAGTACTCATGCAAGACTCGCCCCGCGAAGAAGACTCAGACGGGGACGCCCGTGAGTGTGATCTTACGGGCAGCGCCCGAGGCGCAAGAGTTAACAAACTGGCCGCCCCCGTTGTTATATATCAAAGCCAAGTGACGGCCGCACAACCATAGCTCGCCGACGTTGCCCTCGTGGTAGCAGCGGAACTGCTTGTCCGCATCCAGGTCGCAGTACACCCTCGTCACACCCAGGATGTTAGAGACCCTCTCGGTGGTTAGCTGCAGGTAGGAGAAGTGGGTGTTCCGCGCGTAGGAGTAGAGGTAGTAAGGAACGGTGGTCGCGGGGACCTTCTGGAGCTGTACGCTGCCGTCGGGCCTGATGACGAGGGTGGCCGGGAGTTGCGTCGCGCGGACTGTTGCGATAACGCCGATTTCAGCACCCGGGGGGACATTAATATCCTCAAAGAACATGGTCACTTCATCCAGTACGGTGAGCCGAACGGTATGGGTGACCGCGGGTGGGGGCGGAGTGGGCGTGGCGGTGAACGTGACGGTGTTTGTCTCGGTGACGTCGGCGGTGGCGACGGTCTGGACGAGCGTATCGGTCCCTACGGCCTGGGAGAGGACGACGGTCGATATGGTGGCGGTGATAGCGACCGTGGTGCCGGTCTCCGTAACATAGACCGTCTCTACCGTCGAGGTGACGAAGTTAGCAGCCTCGGTCAGGGTCGTGGTCACTATACTGGTCGTCTTCTCGGCGGCGAGGGTGCTCGTGTGGGGCTTAAAGCCGAGGCACGAGCAGTGAGAAGAGTACTGCGCAATGTCGGTGCAGGCGGCGGCGGCGTATTCGGGGAGGACCTATTCGGGGACATCGGCCGCCCGCCTCTGAGGGGTGATAGGGGCCTGGACCGTGACGGTCTGCGTCTCGACGACGTTGTTCGTGGCGGTGACGTCCTGGGTGATCGTGACGGTGTGGTCGACGGTGGACGTGGCTAACACCGGGATGATGGTCGTGACATCGTTGATGACAGTCTTGGAGTAGGTGATGGACGCGATCTCGGTAGGCGTGATCGCGACGGTCACCGTCTCGAGGATAGTCCTGCGGCGTGTAAGTCATCATGACGGACGGGGACGGGGGAGATGGATGTTCCAAGGCATAAACATACTCGACACCAGTGGCGGATTCCTCGACAAAAAGGTACTTTCCGCACTCCTTCTTGATGATAGCTGTACGTGTCATCAGTAGAGAGAACAAATATAGTAAGGACATGGTCGGGAGAAAGGCGTGGCGGTCATACAGTCCATGCAAGCATCCTGAGGGCAATGCTTGCAGCGCGGCACCACGGCGGCCTGTGCAGCCAGGCCGAGGGCCAAGACACCCATAATTGATGCGGCAGTCTTCATGATGCTTGATTTCGCTCCACGTGAGCTATCAAAGCGCGTATATAGGTGAGTCGTGGAAGAAGCGAATGTAATCCGAGACGAACCCGGGAAACGAGTGTGGTGGTGGTGGTGAGACTTGGAGAAGGCAGGTCACAACAGACCAAAGGAGGTCTCCCGGCCAGATCACCCCGGGACGGCAACACTTGAAGTACTCATAAGAAAGCCCTCCTCCAGACGCATTCATGTGCCTCGTTGCCAAGCGAGGGTCCGGTCCGGTCCAGCTTGCTTATTCCCTGAGCGGATGCCTATTCGGGTCGGGACATCGTGAGTCTGGGCCCCGGCCAGGGGTAGAATCTACGAAGGCGTCGCCGCTAGCGCTCAATAGCCCGCCTCAGCCGCAGGCACGTTGGCTTCTTTAGGCGCCCGGGCCGGATTTCGGAAAAAATATTTCAGCTATCATCTGTCGTTTGTGGTGTCCTCTATTTCCCCCTCGGCCGTTTTTGATGCAAACTACAAAAGCCACCGCCTGTCGTCCGGGTCGGTTGCAAGCCACTGCTGCTTGTAGTAGTAACGTCCCCTACTCGGCTCTTAGCCGGGGGCGCGAGCCGATGCAACGGTGCTCGTACAATCCCGAAAAAAAGGAGAGCTGAGAATATGAGGCTAAGTAGCGTCGTTAGCCGAAAGAGCTCACCAGCTAGTGTATACGTAGTACAAATTACTTGTTCTAACCAATCTCGAATCCCTAGAGCACCGCATAACTGTCGACGAAGTGCCAAGGTTGGAGGCATCGTGACTATTGGGTCTCCGAGTCAGCGGTGGCCGAGACTCCACGCGCGCAAAAGCAACCGTCAGTCAGTGCGCTCATCAGGTGCATTCATTCCTTTCCTTAATAGTAGCTGAAGTTTGTCCCCATTTACCACCCAATCTTCCTCACGCAAGCCCTCCATCTTTTACGATCGCATTGCGTCTACTGCAGAGGGTTTCGCATCCGCGAACGCGATGTCCACGCATACGTTTGCAAATTGCGGCTTGTGCAACACGGCCTAATACATGCTGCGAGACTCGTGGACGCCATCGGTCAAGATTTCTGTGGCGTCCAAATCAAAGGCCTCCCGGACGATAGTGAGGCTGACGAAGATGGTGCCGATGTCGTCATTCACAAGAGGGAGAAGTTCGTACGACGTCCCCTGCAGAGCGTCGGCTCTCGCAGGGGAGACTTGAGGACGAGCAAACACGAAGGAGTCTCGGAAGTGCGCAGAGACCTCATCAAGGAGTTCATGGCAAACGTCGTCAAGACGAAAGCTTGTCATGCTTGTGGTGGTATCTCGCCGACATATCGCAAGGACGGCTTTGTCAAGATTTTCGAGACACCTCTGTCGACAAAGGACACAGCCCGGATGTCCCAGAACAACCTCAAGATGAGAGATGCGCTGGCCGCTACCGCGCCATCGAACGACAAGACGGATGCCCACGACCGGGACAGCGGTTTTGACTCTTCGTCGTCCGAAGCCGCCATGGCGGTCGACGAGAAGGTGGCCGCAGAAAACGAGGATACACGATCAGCGACCAAGTTCCCGCCACACCCCGCCAAGGGACGGAGCGCAAGGTACATCAGCGCTATGGAAGTCAAGGAACGACTTCTCCAATTGTTCGAGAAGGAACAGGATATCCTGCAATTGATCTACAGCTCAAAGCCTCCGAAGAAGGGTGCCAAGATATCCGCCGACATGTTCTTCTTAGACACCCTTCTCGTTCCACCGAATCGTTTCCGACCAGAGGCTCGTACGGGTGACTCTCAGTGAGTCTTAGCGGAAAGTCCGTAGACGAAAGAGTCTCGTTAGCTAACCAACTGCTCGCCCCTATTAGCGCTGATATAGTTAGGTAGAGAAATAAGAAGGTCTATAGGCACCTTACTAACGGAGACGTTGTGTTGATGAACCGCTAGCCGACTCTTTATAATGACAAGCGTGTTCCGTGAGCCAGGCTGGCACTTGGTACCCGGCGCCGTCGGAATGAATGGAGACCAGAGGCCTGCAGCGCATCGCTGGAACCGAGTGCCGCCAACACAGTTAAACGCTCCCTCGTTGCTGCAGCGAGTCCAGGGAGTGTTGGCACCGATGGTGTTGCCCCCACCGACTCCAGCGCCGGCGGTGGAGTTGGCGACAGGAGGCTGCACCGATGTTGCTCGGGTTGTGCTAACGGTCACAATGGTCGTGGGCTGAGGGATAAATACACCTCCAGGGCTACAACAAATCAGCAACTTGACGCGGTAGAACTTAAAGAGAACACGTACAGGGTAGTAGTTTGAGTTGTCTGAGCAGGACCTGTGGGAGCACTAAGGGTTGGAACAGTCAGAGTGGTGGAACTTCCAGAGCTGGCACTACCGTCCGCTTCAGGCACCTCCTCCGCCTCTGGGGTAGTAGGGCTGCCGCTACTTCCACAGCTACCCGAGGGAGGAGAGGTCAGGGTGTTCTGCTTCGAAACGTCCGGCCCCGGATTAGGAAACTCGACATCAGAGCCTTCCAAAGTTGAGCAGCCGTTGGCGACGTTTGCGATGAAGATCTCAGGTCGGCTGCTGAAGGCGGTAGAGGACTGGCGCTTGGTGTCAGAACCGCCCTTGGTGGAAACGACAGCACAGTTCATGTACATCTCGCGGTTTCCGACCTGATTGAACCAAGTCCAGGCAAAGATGGCGTTATCAGAGGACGGGGTATCGACGGGAAGAGTAAAGACCCAGGACGATGATCCTGCGGGAGGGCAGCCACCAACGTAGCTTTTGAGAACAGTGAAGGTTTTACCCCCGTCGAAGGACAAAGACGCCTGGCAGCTACCCCCGTTATGATTAGCCCCACCCTCGATGGTCATGCTATACGACTCGCCGGCGGTCCACGTGGCGACAGGGGAGGCATCAGGAGTTCCGAGAAGGCTGAGGTAGCCTTTGCAAGGGTAGTTGCTTCCATCGGCGCTCAAGGGACTAATCATATCGTAGTCGATAGCGGTGGCGAAGCTGTTGTGCTTGGAACGCAGTGGAGGTGGCCACGACATCTCCATGTGAGCGGAGACCACACTAGCGGCGGCCAGCAGGGTCGTAGACAAGGTGAAAGTCTTCATGTTTCGTGGTGATTTACACAACTCGTCCTTAATAATTCGAGTCCAGAGAGCCAAGGCAAAAACGGAAGGAGTGAATGCGTGTGCGTCTGTCAAAGAGGACACTGTAAGATTGAGCCAAGGTAGCGAGTAGGCTGGAATGGTTGTTTGGTGAAGTGAAGCTGAAACGAAGGCTGGAAAGGAACGGCCAAGCCCACTGTTGCAAGGAAAAGAGCGACAGGTAAAGTCCGAACCAAAGTCTAGCCAAAGAAAGAATGCATCTACACGGTCCGAAGGCAAGATGGCTGCAACCTCGAGTTTATGACTTCCTCAACATCCCCTTTGCCAAGTCTCGGCCCGTGGGCTATGCTGGCCTGGTATGGTGCATGTGTTTCATCCCCATGCCATCTTTTACCACACTAGATCAAACGTGGTGGTTTTTCTGCCCTGTCTTTGGCCTCGGACTCGTCAGGAGACCGAGTCCAGCACTTCACTGCCCTACTTCTGCAATGCGATCCACCAGTGCAAAGGTTCTGATGGATTCTATGCATGGACACTTGGGCCATCTGCTCTTATGTTTATTAACGGTGTCCTCGTCCCTATACGTTCATGGGCTTGCCGTGTGGGCATTATCGTCGAGACCGCGGTCGACTTGTGGTTGGCTGTGAAGGCTGTCCCGGCTTGTGGCGGCTAGGAATTCAAAGACAGGGGTTGTGGTGGAGGGGAGCCAGACGTAAAGTTGACAACGGGCAGAATTTCTATGAGCGCCCTCGTTTCAGGTGCAACTCTGCGCTAATTTGTCGTGGTGTTCAGTCTTCGAGGACCTTGAACTTTGCAGGCTGCCGAAGGCCACCCTCGATCCTTAACACACGTTTAAGGTGGTGATGGGGCGAAAGGGAGGACATAGCGGCTATCTAATATATCTGCCCGACTGCGGAAAGTCTCCGGCGGACACCCCTAGGTCATCACCCACTAGCAGCTTCCCGACGAGGAGAAGGTTAAGGGCGGCGTTACACCGGACCTTATACGCGTCTCCATCGGCATCAAAGACTTCCATGATAATAGAAAGGACTTTAAATAGGCCTTTGCCGCCGCTGGCCTGTCGGCCGCGGTCAAGACGGCACGCGACCCGTTCGAGGCGGCGTTGACACTGGTCCAGGACGGGTTTATGGGGGAGAAATCCACTAGTGCCCCAAGTCCTCAAATGGATGGGACGATTTCAGCCAAGGCCTAAGACAAAGATGGATAGGAGGGGTGTCAGTTAGAGAACAATTAACGATAGGCCTAATGCCTACCTGCCTCGTTTACTTTAGGTTTCTAAAAGAATAGACAAGCTTCTCCCCACTAATCGGGCGCATCCACTCCTCAGTTCTTATGCCGCCGACTGACCTTGCTGAGACTTGGTCGATCCCGAGAAGCTGGAATCCGTCAGGAGCTATGCGCTCAATGCCTCCGGGCATCAATCTAAGTGGGTTTGGCTGCAATTTCACGCTGTCGCGAGAACCCAAATATTCAAAAAATGCTACGGCGAACGCACGTGCCGCAGGGTTGGCGGGTAAAGTCGCTCCTTTAACAGTGTCAGTGGAGTTCAGGAGACAAATACTCTGGCGCTTTGGGCGGAGAATCTGCTCACCATTGTACTTAACTTCTACACCTAGTCCTTCCCAAACGGCACCGTACATCGGCGTGACTCTCAGCCCTTCGGTCTCGAATCTGCCCCCGGCAGGACTTCTGAATACACCGAAACGACGTCCGCCCTCGACATCGTCGGCGAAGGTCGAATGAACTTGGGCCACGGTCGTACCCTCCGAGATGCAGTCCAGCGCATACTGGACACCCCGTCCGTCAGACGCGGCAGCTCTCACCTGCTCAGGCCATGACGAGTCCCGATAGGAAACCAGAGCATCGTACCGGTACGGCCCCTGCCGCAGTAAGTCATGCTTCGACGGGCTAGCTGCGCCAATGAGTCGCACTCTGCGACCCGAAGCAGCCTCGGATAAGCGAACAAGCTGAGCTGCGTAAAGACCCAGTGACGTTGAAGCACCGTATATGAATACGTTGATGATATCCCCGTCATTTCCAGACGCAACCGGCGCGGAAGACTCAGACAGTCGGAATGGGCTTAGGAGGTCCAGCCGAGTAAACAGCGCCTGAGCGGCAGTGAGGCCGCACATGCTAATCGCAGATGCGGCCTCGAGGGTGAGGGTGTCGGAGACGACCCAGAGCAGATCATACGGGATGACCAGGAACTCAGAAAACGCGCCGGGACGCTCGTTCACAGATGAGGCTAGGGGGTCAGTGTCAGCGGGATCAGCCCCCTTTACGACTCATCGTAGACTCGTGCCAAGCCAAGATGGGATGCCTCGCTCACCTCCTTGCAGGAAACCCGAAACTCTTGCGCCGGATTTTGTGCGCTCATCGCTGCTGCCAGCCAGGTCAGTCGCCGCGTCAACGACGACGCCGGCAAAGTCGGTCCCCACGACCCGTTGTGGCTGCGTAGCAATGGGGCTTGAACTGTAGAGGGCATCGACAGGGTTCAAGGCAATGGCGCATACGCGGACCAAGACTTCTCCTGGGCCGGGAACCGGTACCGGAAGGTCCTGGACCGTGACTGCCTTGTCGGATGGGGTCAGAACGAGAGCCTTCATAGTATGGGCGTCAAGGTTGTCGTTGCAATGACTTGCTTTAGGTTTGCCAGTTGTGATGACCATGACGGGATATTGACGAGGTCTAGCGTTATATATATTTGATAGTTATGGAATCTGTCTGCTTGCAAGGGCGCAAAATGATTGCTGACCGAGCAACGTCTTTTACAAAGCTGTAGCTTGAAAGGCGTTATCATTCAACCAGACTACACTCGGCGGACTGATTTGTCAGGATTGTTGGAGGGGTTGGCAGGGGGTAGTGAGAATGCATTAAGAGGCATGGACTAGAAAAAGCTTATTCGACGCACACAGGATTTCCAGCTCAGAGACACTTTTCGGATAACGACGGAGGCATATCCCGCGCCGAGAAACAGTGGGGGTCTTAGTAATACGCCACTGAAAGCGAACTAGCTGGAATGCGCCTGGGCGCCTAACCCCCCTGATCTTATCTGAAAGCAGCGGAGGCAGGTCGCAAGAATAGCCACCTCCACGATTTGGTGGACCAATCTATTTTCATCTATCATCACGCTCGATCTTGGGATTGACTTCGCCAGGCCACTGACGCCTCCAGCGATGGCTTTCTATCGCACCAGGTCACACGGTCTCGGCCACATCGCCATCGACGAAGACGCTGAGACGCTCACCTCAGGCAATGTGGACCAGGATGGTCGCTTTGAGGTCCAATTTCACGACAGCCCTCAGGCGCTGACGCGGTGGTTCCAGCGGTGCGAGGCAGAGTTCTGCGAGCGCCCGGCGTCTTCGGGGCTCGCGAAGGCCAAGACGCGGCGCCAGAGCAGTGTCGCCTTCCTCGACAAGGCCACCGCTGGCAACTTGCGGCTCAACATCGCTATCCACATCGTCGGTTCCCGTGGCGACGTCCAGCCTTTCATTCCCATCGCGCAGCTGCTGATGAAGCCGCCCTACGGCCACCGCGTCCGCATCTGCACCCACCCGATATTCAAGGACTTTGTCGAGTCAAACGGCGTTGAATTCTTCAGCATCGGCGGCGACCCGGAGGCCCTGATGGCCTACATGGTCAAGAACCCCGGTCTGCTCCCGAGTCTAGAGAGCATCAGGGCTGGCGACATCAAACGACGCAGGGCTGAGATGTGGGAGATCATCAACAGCGCCTGGCGGAGCTGCATCGAGGCCGGGAACGGCATGGGCAAGCCGGTCAAGGCGGCGCATGTCACCAATGCAAAGGACCTTTTCATCGCCGATGCCATCATCGCCAATCCCCCGTCCATGGCGCACATTCACTGCGCCGAGAAGCTGGGCGTCGCCTTGCACATGGTCTTCACCATGCCCTGGTCCCCGACCCAGATCTTTCACCACCCGCTGGCTGCCATGAATTACGAGAAAGCTGACGCAAGCGTCGCGAATTACCTCTCATACATGATGATGGAGCTCTTAACCTGGCAGGGGTAAGCAGCCCTGGGCGCCGGGCTCGTCATTCACTCTTGCTGACCCGTACACAGGCTTGGCGATCTCATCAACAAATTTCGAAGGCAAACCCTCCACCTCGATCCCATCAGCTCCATGTGGGGATACCAGCTACTTCCACGGCTTCGTATCCCGTACTCATATCTCTGGTCCCAAGCACTGATACCAAAGCCCCCGGACTGGGACTCGCATATCGACATCACGGGGTTCTCTTTCTTGCCCCTCGGCGACTCGTACACACCACCAAAAGACCTCACCCAATTTCTCGAAGCTGGACCTACGCCGATCTACATCGGGTTTGGTTCAATCGTCGTCGACGACCCTGCGGCTCTCACCCAGCTCATCTTCAAGGCCGTCAAAATAGCCGGTGTACGCGTCATTCTGGCCAAAGGCTGGGGAGGCATGGGAGGTGACAGTATCCCTGACGGAGTGTACCTGATCGGAAATACCCCCCATGACTGGCTGTTCAGACGCGTGTCCGCAGTTGTGCATCACGGCGGCGCAGGTACCACAGCTGCCGGAATTGCGGCAGGGCGACCGACTGTTGTGGTCCCTTTCTTCGGCGACCAGCTCTTCTGGGGCCAGATGATTTCACGCGCCGGCGCCGGTCCAGATCCGCTGCCGTTCAGGCAGATGACGGCCGAGTCCTTAGCCGCAAGCATCCTGTTCGCGCTTAAGCCCGAGGTCCAGATGGCTGTTCAAGAGATGGCCCAGCAGATCTCAAACGAAGACGGCGCCGGCGATACAGCAAGAACGATCCAGGACCGGCTAGATCTCGACGAACTGCGATGCGACCTCTGCCCTGACCGTCTCGCCAATTGGAAGCACAAAAAGAGCGGCGCACAGCTGAGCGGCTATGCAGTGGCCTGCCTCGTTGATCAGGGGGCAATCAAGCCGAACCATGTCAAGATGCTCCGCCACAAGCACTGGTACGTGGATGAAGGCGCTGAGCATCCCCTGATCGGTTCCCTGGCCGCCGTCACGGGCTTCTTCACGGCAGTGGGCGTGGCGACGACCGACTGGGCCGACCGACTGAAACAACGGCCATCCCGTCAACAGACGAAGCCAGATTATCACCTTGAGTTATCAACCCAGCCAGGAGACGTCCATTCGAACAGACACGACACAAATCCGCAACAGGACGACCAAAATGGCTATCTAGGGCATATCGTCCCCGAGAACTCGCTGACAGTCCCTCAGATGGAAGCCATCGCGCGCAAGATGGCAACTAAAACCCTACGAAACCCGAATCCCACGCCTGACGAGCTAATCCAGCCTGGTTGCTATGATAAAGGTAAGGCGGCGTGGAAGAACAAGGAAACGGGCCGCTTTGGCGCCACGCTGTACACCATCCGGGCCACAGGCCGGTACGCCACGGACATTGCGACGGCTAGTGTCAAGGCGCCCGTTGCCTTCTTCTACAACATCGCAAACGGCTTTCATAACTATCCCTCGTACGGGTTTGGGGGTCGAGAGGTCCGACGGCGAGATGAAATCACCGGCTTCGGCAGCGGCGTCAGGACTGCAGGCAAGGAGTTCGTGCTGGGGTTCTGGGATGCATTCAGCGGTCTCGGGATGAAGCCATACCTCGGCGCCAAGGAGGAAGGACCCAAGGGGCTGGGGAAAGGCACGTATGCGGCGGGACGGGATTTTCTAATGAATCTCGGTGCTGGTGAGTTTGCTTGTCTGGGTGGTACAGGTTGGGAGATTTGACTGACGCGATCACAGCTACGTTCGGCCTCCCTGGCTACACGCTCAAAGGCATCGAGAAGGAGTGCTCAAAGCGGCACCTTACGGACCTCAAGGCGGAGATTGTGCTCATTAGGCTCCGGCAGGGCATTGACGGGTTCCGCCACGCCAGCGCAGCAGAGAAACAGCTTGTCGGGCGCCGATGGGATATCCTGTTGTCGGATAAAGCTGCCAATACACGGCATGGGCTATAAGAAACTCGAGATTAAGCTTTTTCTTTTTCATCTTTCGCAACTTTGCCCCTCGTCCGTATGAGTGCTCCTTGATGATCTCGGTTTCGACATCACCGAACGTGGCGATGGCTTGTAGTAGACGCATTCACATCTCGTACAGCTCACATCCAACAACTCAAGTTCTTAGTATTTGAACCAATGACTCAAGGATCTATGTTTCGACACACGATCGACGACTGAGGTTTGCAGCAGAGGCATCATCACTGATTTGAGTCTCCCTCTCACCACATCCAGCACTCCTCACGCCTCCCAGTAGTTCAGCGGCATTCCAAGCGCAGCACACATGGCCTCCTCGCCTCCCCAGCCCTCCATGGTTACACCTCCAGGCTTCAGTACAAGCCACTCCGGGTTCTCCGGGTCGACGGGCGTCCACTTCTCTGTCTCCCGCACGCTGGCGAGAGTGCTCTGGTACCCCCGCAGGGCGAGGTACTCTTGGTCGGGGTTCGGGTTGCCCGTCCACAGGAACGAGGCCAGGTAGTCCATTACCAGTCGCGAGAAGGGCGTATCGAGGCCGTCCCTGTCTGGCAGCCCGACGCGCAGGATGTTCCCGAACACCAGGAGCTGGTCGGCGCCGTGGCATCGCATATACTTCTCGGTCGGACCACCTGCCGGGGCTTCGCAGTACTCGTTCGTGAAGGTGGGCACACTGTACGTTCTGTTGTAGAGATGTCCGTACACGATCTTGAACGACCCGTGAAGCGCCGCCGAATACATCTGGGCCTTGTCCAGGCAGCTGAACATACCGAGGCTCAGGATCCGCTCGGTCACGCTGATGAGTTGCTGCGTTGTCCAGCCCTCCAGGTCCAGGCCGAAGATCTCAGGGTTCTCCAGTGCAGGAGAGACGTCGACACCGATGACCGCCAGCTCGGTAGACCATTGCTCCAATGAGGAAACGGTTTTCAGATCTACTCCGATCCGCTGCTTGGTCAGGTACACGCCGCCCTCTT
The DNA here is from genome assembly GCA_001599815.1 of Furcasterigmium furcatum. Taxonomy (NCBI): domain Eukaryota; kingdom Fungi; phylum Ascomycota; class Sordariomycetes; order Glomerellales; family Plectosphaerellaceae; genus Furcasterigmium; species Furcasterigmium furcatum. The sequence continues at coordinate 37,865 of BCIA01000007.1, forward strand.
CGGCTGTGATGCTGCTCATGACTGCCACGTCCTGCGCGTAGCCCGGGTTGGTCCCGTTAATCGGCGTGTGCGGCGTAGTGAGATAGGTGCCATCCACGACAGGCCACTGAGTGCCCAGGATGTCTTGAAAGTCGGCTCCGTCCACTTCCCGCAAGCAGGCGATGGCGTCCTCGGCGTCGTCGCAACCTGTCGCGGCAAGCAGCGGGACTGTGAACATCTCGTACGACTGCTCGATGGACATGAAATGGCCAAAGTTGTATAGGACACTGCCTTGGCCATCGGACCGCAGGTTGGCCTGTTTAAACAACCCGCGCGCCTCGGGAGATGTAATCATATACCGGGTCGCCATAGCACCAGCCGAGTCGCCGCCGATGGTGACTCGGTCTGGATCACCACCAAATGCGGCGATGTTCTCTGATACCCATTTCAGCGCTGAAACCTGGTCGCTCAGGGCTGCGTTTCCGTTATGGATACCATCATTGAAGACGAGCATCCCCGCGTTGCTGACTCGGTAGTTGATCGCTACCACCACCACATCGGCCCTCGAGGCCAGGTTGGTCCCATCCGTATTGGGGTTGGCCGCAGTGCCGGTCTGGAAACCGCCACCATGGAAGAACACAAACACCGGCTTGAGCGTTACTAGTTTGCCTCCTTTATCACCGCCGTGAGGCAGAAAGGGCGTCCAGATGTTCGCGAACAGGCAGTCGTCGCTCGTGTTGCCGCTCACCTCGAGAAGTGGCTGTAGGCAATGGAAGCCAGCCTTGAGAGCAGTAGCAGAACCGCTCGCGTCGCGAAGGGGCTCTGAGTACTCAAATCGCTTCGGCGTCGGTGCATACCTAACGCCCAGAAATTTCCATGTGAAGAAGTCCCTGTACCCGGTGAGGGCTACGTCGCCAACTCTTTGCGTGATCTGGAATTCGGGGGAAGTGTCCTCAGCTCCAGGACTTGAGGTGGGCGCGGTCTGTGAGCACAGAACCGGGAGATACTCCTTGCAGGGGACCTCGCTGATCTCACCGCCGATAGAGATTGCGGAACACGCGCACGACGACGCGTTGCCAGCCATCCAGAAGAGAGCATCCTCGGCATAATTGCCAATGTAGACCTGATGGGCCAGCGCCGACCCGATCCCAGAGCCGAATGCATCAGCGTCATGAGCCCAGAGCGACTCGCCTAGCTTGCCACAGTATTCAGTTGCGCTGTGGTACTTGATCGGGTCATGAACTAGTATGGCCCCAGCTCCGGGGGTATCTTCTGCAAGGACAGGTTAGCAAACTCGTGCCGTTGTGGGGTTTGAGTAGATCTTCCCATACGGTTCAACTCGTTCTTAGATAAGATCGACAGCCCTCCGGCCGCCTCACTTCGGGTCGACATAGCCTCTATGAGAGCTGCCTTGGCCAACACAGCCACAGTGGTTGCGAGAACCATTTTCCAATGAAAACAGAAGATGAGTGCAGAGACAAATCAGGGTATACGCCAAACAGTTGCTTCCTTAAACTTGCACTCTCCAATGTGGAACCGGACCCTGAACCGTTTATATTTCCAGCCTCTGTGGATTTCCTCCTCCAATGCATCCGACGCGGCGAAACTCCGCGGCGGTACTAGAGACCGTATGCATGGCCAGTCTCTTGGCATCAGTTGATGCGTCCAAACGTGGGAGCCTACAGTCATGCAGCCCCCCACACACTCCAGGGTTTGTCATTTTATCTGGGGTGAATCGGGCCATCCATGACCTAGTTGCACTTTGCAGGGGTTGAATTGTGAGCTTGATTCGGGCCGGCAGAGCATCGCTGGGATTACCCGCACAATTGATTCGGCCCGTACCCACAGGCCAATGGTCGCTTCCACGTATAATGGCAGCTTGAATATGGAGGTGTGAAGTGTGAAGATGTTGCTCACTTTCGGTCCGAGGCTCGGCGCTTTACTGCGGGATAGGGGTTGCACACCTGGCTGCCAAGTACTCAACAGTCACAGCTCGTCTGATGTTGACTCGCAGGCCCCCTTTGGAGGAACGAAGCAAAGCGGCATTGCAAGGAACCTGGGAGAAGTAAGCCTGGCGGCGTATTTCTAGATCAAGGCCATACATATCAATCTTAAATGTACTCTATAGAGGCTCATAGTCTGACCAAGTTACCATGGTTCAAGAATTCCATTGGTTCTCAATTCTGTACGTTACCTATATCCCGCGTTATATTAGCAAGGCTGGCATGAGTATTCAAGTTAGAACCCCATTATAATTTTCGTTCCCTTGTCATGGTCTCGCTATCTAGGTTGGTACCTAGTCAGGTGCCCTCTGGGCAGCAAAAGCAAGGCTACTTCAGCATGCTTCGTATCCCGTCCGCATCATCAACTCCAGGTGCTTATAGGCATTCTACACCTACGTCAAGCTCGCTGTGGTCCCGACATCTAACCGTAACCCGATGAGCCTCCGCCCCTAGCGTGTTTCCGCCTGTCCTTCTTCTCTGCCGGCCGTTTGCTCCTGGGGCTCGTGGATACGCCATAAATGGCTGTGTGTATTTCAGCGTCGGGGGAAGCCGTTCCCCTCCAAACTGCGCTCGCAATCCCCCTCGGGACCAAGAAAGGGCTTGTCTCCATGGCCGTGCAGCGCATGACAGATACGCATCTACCATTTTGCTACAATGATCCATCGTGTCAGTCAGATATACGTTGCCTAAGGGTTGATCTCCAATGAGGGATCATGGCGGGTGTTGAGTGCACCGTGCCGACAGCCGAACTAAACTGCCGAGAGTCAACCCGCACTATCCACCCCGCATTCGCCGGTCCGGGGAACCTCCAGTCCAATGTCCATTCGGAATGAAGCGAGTCGGAGGCATCAACATCTGATCTCGAAATAATTGCCCGGTTGTTTGAGCTGGAATCCATGTACCATTGAATCTACCTAACACACTCCACCCAGGTAGTATTCGAGGGCCGGCCATGTCAGATCACATCACTGCCGCCACTCGGGCCGGCAAACGGCGCCGGGCGGCTCTTGCTTGCCTGTCCTGCAGGAGTCGAAAAGTGCGATGCAATGTGTACGAGCAGCTTCCATGCGCGAATTGCCGATTCGACAAGATTCAAGTACGGGCATCAATTCAAAGTTCGTCTTGCTGCTCGGCAGGTTAATAAGCTTAACAGTGCTCCGTCTCGCCTTCTCAGAATCACCTACGAGTCGAAAATTGTCGCGGCAATGAGGGACAACATCCCATCGGGTCGGAACTCCCAGTCTCACCCCTGGCTTCAACACGGGAAGCTGTCGGTCACGAACCCGTGAATATGGAATCCGGGTTGGACAACGAAGCAGACTCGGATGGGCGCAAAAGTAGGGCTCCCAAGATAACATTTAGTACCCTTCACGTCTAATTCCTTTGCTCAGATTCCGACGCCGCGTTCTCAGCTCTGCAGCCGTGGTCAACCATCGACGATGTCACACCCATCATGATGTCCCTCCACACCACGCCGAGAATTCAAGAACATCAGTCTTCCATTCTTGGAAGTGTCGATGTTTTCAACGACTACAATGGAAGTTCGGCATCCTCATGCGTCACGACCCCAGAAGATTCTTTGCCGGCGGGCATCGCCCTTTCATGTCTAGTCCGACCTCTTCTGTCTCAAATATCCCTCGAAGACGCCATGTTTCTCAGTCTCAAGGGCGCTCTCGACGTTCCGGAGGGCCCATTTTGTGATGCTCTCTTGGAGGCATTCATAAACTATGTCTATCCATTTCTGCCAATCATTGACTTGCGCGAGTTTCTCCTGCTCATGCAACAGCACCAGGAGGAGGCTGCTTCTGGTGAGAGCTGCTCGACACGAACGGGTATGCCTGTCAGTTTGTTGCTGGTGCAAGCTGTAATGTTCTCCGCATCTGCGTTTGTGGATACACATTACCTGCGAGAGGCTGGATTTCATTCGAGAAGAGCAGCTCGAAAGTCTTTCTTTGAGCGGGCGAAGGTAAGTAATCGTGTCTTAAAACGTATCTCACCTATACCATCGTCCTAATCCCCCCTCTCTCGGTGCTTTAGCTTCTGTACACTTTCGATTGCGAGTCGAACACCATGGCCATATCGCAGGCCCTACTGCTTATGACTTTCTGGCATGAGACAGTCGACGATGAGAAGGGCGCACCACACTGGATCAGTCTCGCCATGGACATGGCGCAGACAGCGGATCACCGTGAGCTGTCGGCATCGAAGCAGCAGCTTTGGAAGCGCATCAAATGGGCATGCTTGGTCAGAGACCGTTCGGTCTCCCTGGGCATGCGAAGCCCTTTGCGGATCGACCCTGTGTCCTTCAAGACGCCACCGCTCACAATGGCGGACTTCGACATCATAACCACACCAGATGTGACTCATCTTCCTTTCGCTCAAGCTACTATACTGAATGACGCTGTTGCACAGTGTGAGCTGGCCAACATGTTCATCTCAGCATGTCAGCTTTGGGCGCACATCGGGCGAGCCTTGATCACAGAATACGACGTTCAGAGCCAGCGACAGGCCCAGGAGGGTAATGCCGCCGGCAGAATGCTTCTATGTCCGAAGACGACCCGGGATCTGAACGCCATCGACAATCTTGACCAGGAACTCATCCAATATCAGCAATCTCTGCCGCAAATTTGGTCATCCTCGAGCACGACGGAGACTTTGAGTACCCAAGACACGAGATCGGTGGTCAGGTTCTATCAAGTATTACTCAATCTGATTTACCAGACAGCAATCGCCACACTCCACCGTCCAAATTCGAGTATGCGCACCGAGTGGGATTCCCCCAGCATGGAATGCTCGGTAGCCCTCTCGAAGCTCCGAGTTTCTGACGCCTGCCGCAGCATCGGCTGTATGGTAGCCAACCTTTACATACTGCGCCTCGATAAATATCTTCCGAGCGGCGCCTTAACGGTCTTGATTCCCGCAATCCTGACCCTCGCCCTCGAATGGAAGTCGACCACTTCTGACATAGCTCGAGAAGAAACTATGCGCAGGGTCTGCTACTGTCGGCTCGTGCTCGAGAGTCTCCGTGAGACATACTGCGGTGGTGACCACGGAGTACGGTTACTTCAAGCGGCTTTGGGGCGTGACTTTTCAGAGCTTGAGAGCCAAGCTGGCAAGTATCTTAACGAACGGAGAGGGCAAGCCGAGAAGCATGTGGCATCCCGCGAGAGGAGACTTGGCATAGACTCTGCCAGTCCATTGGAGATCGATGATCTTGACAATCTTGCGGGCGGTTTCGGGGATTCGACGATATGGGACAACATGTTTTCGAGGCCACCATGTATCTAGTTCTTTTGAAGCACGATTGGGAGAGTAGAGAGCAACACCATTGCCACGGTCCGGTCCGTGATGCACAGAAGTCCAGAATCACAGCATCCATGGATGGCAAAAGCCATCGGCAGAGTAAACCAAGTCATTTCCGCTACATTGCACCTTCCAAAACACGACAAGCACACCATTCTATGATCCAGAAGGATCCAAGATCCGCAGTTGTACATCTGCCGCGCCTGAAACTTTCTTCGGGTGCCGTGTTGCCAACCCTGTTTTTCTTGACACGGACCAAGGTTCGATGAGGGGTGGCTCGATCATCAGTATTTGTGAGAATTCAGGAATGGCAGTGACCGGATGTCAGTTTGATTTGATTGACGAAGAATCGACGGCACATCGTTGATGACGAACCCGCGGACTTCATCGGATGCCGTCGCACTCGCGAGACTTAGGCAGATTCGTCATCGACGCCAATGGATCGCGGTATTAAGGTTATTTAATATCGCCGGATAACATCTCGTCTGTTTTCGAATTTCTGTCCGACTACATCCAACATTCTTTGGCCTGGCTCTGTTCTTGCTGGCTATCCTCTGACATAAGTTATCCTCAATCCTACACTCAGCCATGTCTGCGCTCATTGTTGGGATCGCCGGTATCACCGGGAAATTTGGCCGCCTACTTGCCGCTAAGCTTCTTGAGAGTCATAAGGTCTCTCTCTGCGGCTATGCTCGCAACCCGCCAAAGCCGGCCTAGTATTGTCTGAGTCCTCTCGTGTGCAACTATTCAAGGGCGAGGCCTTCGACTATTCAGCCATCAAGTCTTTTGTCACCGGGTGTGACGTAGTGGTCTGTGCATACCTTGGAGGCGATGACCTGATGGTGGATGGCCAGAAGAAGTTGATTGATGCCGCTGACGAGGCAGGAGTGGCTCGCTACGTCGCCAGCGACTGGGCTCTCGACTATACGAAACTCAAGCTGGGAGAGCTCTTTCCGAAGGACCCTATGATTCACGTCAAGGCATATCTCGACACCAAAAAAACAATCAGCGGTGTCCACATTCTCATCGGTGGCTTCATGGATCCCATCCTGAGCCCCTTCTTCCGCGTATGGGACCCTCAGACCAGGACGCTGCGATACGGGGGTGAAGGTACTGAGCCTTGGGAGGGAACTTCGTATTCCAACGCCGCGCAATTCACCACTGCCGTCATTGCGGACACCTCGGCCGTCGGCATCCAGAAATGTAGGCTGAGCTTCTATTCCTAGTGTCGGGTGACCTTTCAACTAATGAAACCCATTTCAGACCTCGGCGATCGCAAAACCATACTTCAAATTGCCCGAAATTTCAAGCAGGTGTACGGTTTCGAACCCAAGCTAGCCCAATTGTGTTGGTGAAGTCTCTCAGTTGCGTGTGCACGGGCAGTGGATTTCCATAGCACCTTGGGTATATACTTATGTATCTTATGGAGTGTTGAGCATTCCCATCGCGTCCACCGTGCAGCTGTTGTGGTCCTTAATAGCGTAGCATGCTGTGCGTCACTCAAAAACTCACGCCGGCATGGTTAGGCTTGTGCGCACCGAGCGGTATGTCGACACTCGGGCGATTCGAAATACACACCACGCCGATAACCTCAGTACAAGCATGCAAAGGATCCCACCATGGTATTCAAGGAACTTTTTTATTAATGGCACTTTTCCTTTTGGCATTGTGGTGATATCTCTAGACTGTACGGCACGAGTCGCGATGTACCACTCCTCGACGAGGACTCTGTATGTATACCTATCTAGAACAGGCATAGCACAAAAGCAAGCGCAGTTCGTCCCTCACTACCACACCCCACGAAAGATCATCAGTTCTGGGCTCAAGTGTCGAGGAGAGAATGTGCATCTGAGAGGGATTACAGCATCCGGGATTCTTCTCGGTAGGCCGGACCGGCCGGAAAGGCCCACTCCGGACCGCTCCGTGAAAATTGCTTCGGCTTGTCGGGAGGGTCAAGACCCTTGGCGGCACTCTCCGTGTCGGGCCTTATATCCGTTATTAGCGTCACATCAGCGCTGGTTGTCTTTTGGATTTAAGAAGTGGTGTTGAATCTCCGAAGGCCTTTTTACGAGCCGCCGTATCTTTCCTCCAGTACCTTGAGGGGAACTCTGGCATTCCACTAACACTACCGGCATTTGAGATGATCCCTGATACACAGGGCAGAGACCCATGGCGGGCCCCCGAGAAGTTCAACTTTGCCATCGACGTAGTAGATGCGCAAGCAACGTCATTTCCTGGCCGCCGGGCTATGATTTGGAGCAACGGGGCTGATTCACGGTCGCTCGACCTTTCCTTTCGGCACTTTTCGGAGAGGTCGCACTGTTCAGCGCAGCTCCTACAGGAGCTAGGCATCAAGAAGGGCGATGTCATGATGATATTGCTCCCGAGAGTTCCTGCATGGTATGCAAGAACTTCAGCCATTCCTCACAAAGATCACAGACTAGCTGCTAACAAGGGCCAGGTGGGAGATCGCGACGGGTGCTCTCCGCGCTGGCGTTGTCATATCCCCCTGCACGACGTTGGCTACGCCCAAGGACATTGCATTCCGAGCGCGATCCTCCAAGGCTAACATCATCGTGGGGGACACCGCGACACTCGGGGCATTTCTCCAAGTCCGCGATGAGTGCCCAACAGTTACGACTCTGCTCCAGGCCGATGGCGATCCTATCGACGAGGCCATGCAGTACGACACATTACTTTGCGACTACCCCATTGGCACACGTTATGTTGGGTTAGCGACAACAACATCAGATCCGGCGTTGCTGTTTTTCACATCGGGCACAACCGGTCCGCCCAAGATGGTGGTTCACAATCACTTGTATCCTTTGAGTAAGTTACACCATCGGCAAGCTGATGGCATCATCGTCTTGACTGACGACTAATCGCAACAGGCCACACCACTGCTGGCAAGAGCTGGCTCGTGTTGAGCCCCGGGAAGCTTTTCTGGTCCTTGGCCGAACAAGGCTGGGCTAAAGCGGCATGGTGAGTCCCCTCTCCCATGTTTCGGTTGGTTAGATACTCCCCGCTGACGTCTGTTCTAGGTCCTGGTTCTCCGCGTGGAACTCGGGCGCCGCTCTCTACGTCAAGGACCTAAAGGGTCCGTTTTCTCCGCGAGGCATCATAGAGACCCTACACCGATACCCGATCACCACGCTCTGCGTGCCTCCCACCGCGTTTCGACGGCTCGTGCAACCCGACATGGGCAAGCTGATGCAGGAAATGCCACCCCGGGGTCTTGAGCACTGTGTGGCAGCGGGAGAAGCGCTTGAGGCTGAAGTCGTACGGGCGTGGAAGACGTTGACAGGAATTGAGATCAAGGACGGTAGGTGCACGGCGAGTGAAGGCAATTCTGGGAAAGCCCTTAACTGACATGTTCTGTTGCAGGATATGGCCAGACTGAGACAACTCTTATTTGCGGAAACTTCCCTGGCCATCTGGTTAAGCCGGGGTCCATGGGCATCGCGACGCCAGGAATGCATTTGAGCATCGTAGACAACGATGGCCGGGAATGCGAGCCTGGGGTCGAAGGCAACATTGCGCTGAGCATCGGTTATACCCAACAGGGCGATCCTCTCGTCGGCGTGTTCGACGGCTACCTCAAGGAAGACGGCACTAAGATACGAAAAGTGCAACAAGAAGCCCCCAAACCCAGACCTGGCTCGTCGCCACCGCGACAGTGGTACCTCACGGGTGACCGTGGTTCTCGAGATGAGGATGGTTATTTCTGGTTTGTCGGAAGATCGGACGATGTCATCAATTCAGCTGGATACCGTATCGGTGAGTGGGCGACGGTGACGGGCACCGTCCAAAGCGTGTCGTTCCAACCCCGGAAATAGTGGACTAACATTTGTGTAAACAGGCCCATCTGAAGTCGAAGCTGTGCTACAAGAGCACCCGGCAGTCCTCGAGTCGGCCGTCATAGCCTCGCCGAGCGCTGAGCGGGGCGACGTCGTCAAGGCTTTCATCACCCTCACCGAAGCAGGGCGACGAGAAGACCCCACGGCGCTGGCCAAACAGATCCAGGACCACTGCAAGAGGACGGCAGCGCCGTACAAGTACCCGCGGCGCATCGAGTTTGTTGGACCCGACTTCTTCCCGAAGACCGTCAGCGGCAAGATTCAAAGGGCGAAGCTGCGGGAGATAGAGAAGCGCAAGCAGATGTCGCTCGCCAAGTTGTAGATGATACGGGTCTCAATCTCCTATCATTCATAGAAACGATGTCGAACAAGCCAGCGGCTGAGCCTCCAACTCCACGGCAATCGCCAGACAGAAGAACAATAGTACTGATAACAGAATTCGCAGGCAATATGTGACTGCTGGTACGAATGATTAGAAAGTGGCCGACAACGCGACATTTGCTGAAGGCCCCCGGTCACCTGACCACAACTAAATCACCCTATTGGGAAGCATGATAGCATCGTAGTCAATATCACCTGGAGCTCCGTCTTGGGCGCTAGTCATGAGCATGCTCGGGAAGTACTGGCCGATCTGATCCAGCGACATGCCGTCAAAGTGGTTGGGAGAGAGATTCCAGGACGTCGGGGATGCTGGGCGGCTCGACATGTCCCAAAAGCCGTCGGGGGCGCTGCAGAGGGTGCTGTAGTCCACGACGGACCATAATAGGTCCCGTTCCGCCTGCTCCATAGACTCGGTGATGGTGGCGGCGCAGGTAAGATGCGTGTACCGGGTGGCGTGCCGGACGATCTTCTTCAGAGCCAGGCCCTGCTCGCACGGTTAGCAACAAAAAGGTACAAACGCGCTGAGACGCAGAGGATCGGTTCACTCACCATGGACTCGCAGCTTCGCCAGTAGCCGCCTAAATATTCCAAGTTCGCGCGACATATGGCCAGACACGCGGCGGATTCTTCGCGAACAGAGGCGCGGCTTGACGACAGGCCGATGGCGTGGATGGACCCGGCAATTACCATGCAATACCCGTAGAAAGATCCATGAGGTTGGAACCCGGCATTCTTGGCGTCACGAATAAGATGCACCATCTTCGTGGCGTAGTCATGGCCGCTGTCCAGGGCACGGGAGAGGAAGGTGTGCGGCGGTTTGCCGCTGGTGCTGGTCACCCTCTCACGGAGCAAGAAGGGCTGGTTCAGGAGGCAATGCGTCAGCAAGAAGAGCGCGCGGGAGAATACGACGGGCCCGGCCAGCGCGAGGTCCGAAGCCGCCCCTTCTGGGCCGCAGAGCGCTGTCAGGGCCTCTTCGATGGGCTGGTCGAAGTAGACCTCGCAAGTGAGGAGCTCCGATGAAACCGTGGCGTAGTCGGAGCTTGGATCCCACGGCGCTTGGCGCGGGCGTTTGTATGAGTCTTGCACCATGGTCTGCGTGCACCGACCGAGGATGGATGTCATTGCCACCACAATGGCCGGGTAGCCTGGGTGCTGATTTGCATGGAGGCAGTTCCTAGCAACGTCATCGAGTTTGTAGTCGCTGGAGGGCAGTTCGGCGCGCCAGAGATGCTCTTCGCACGGCAGCGAGAGGTGACAGCTCGCCTCGAGCACGGCAGGCGGACGAGCCCTGGCGCACGAGGCCAGTCTATCGAGCATATACACAGACCAAAAAACGCGGCGGCGTTCCTCCTTTTCCGCGTTATCGAGGGTGTTTGAGTCGTCCAGGTCTAGCATGAGCCGGAGGTCTTGGGCCATGCGGACGGCAAGCCCGATCTTGACCCAGGCCGAGTCGTGGCGCTCATGTCCTGCCGTGAAGTCGTAGATAGACAGCAGCGTTATGGTCTGCACGGCGTAAAGGTTGGCGTCCACCCGCTCCTGGAAGTATAGGGAGACGATTGACTTCCAGGACATGTTGGCGAAGAGAATCTCCATGGACTTTGTGCGGTCCTTGAAGTGACCCTGGCCGGAGAAGCGGAGGGCGTGCGAGAGCACGGCGAGAAGTAGATGGTCCGGCAGCAGGCCTGCATCTAGCCTCTCCCAAAACTTCCTTTCGTGGAAGAAAGAATATGGTTGATTATGTGCGTACTTGAAGTAGTCGCGGAATACTGCTCGCATCACTGGTTCGGGAACCAGATGTTCCATCTTCCTGGATCACCGACATTGGTGAGTCTCTCGTCACTCGCAGCGTACTGGTATTGAGACACTTACACCGCCCAGTGTTGGGCTTGGAAGGGGTCAACAAAGTTCATGTGCCCAGGACCAGCGCCTCTCATCCACTCAGACCCCGGGGTGGACGGGCCGCAAGTGGTGCTATGGCGAGGCGCCGTAAGACTGGGGGCCGGCGGACCGAGAGAGGGTGGGATGCTCGGGGCTCTGGAGGCGCAGACCTGACGGGTGAGCTCGGCGAGCTGGCCCAGCTGCGCGGAGATGTTTTCCAACGTGGACTCGAGGGAGTTGAGCCTGTCAGTGACGGCGCGTGGAGACAGGACGGTGTTGTCGGTCGACAAGCGCCGGTCACGATAGCCCAGAATATCAGCAGGAGCCATGTCTGGGAGCTCGAGCTGATCTGAACTCGAAGCAACAGGTAATGCTGAATCCGGGTGGGCGTGCATCGTGGCTGCTGCCCGACCGCGGGAACTTGGTGTGGGATACTCGCATGGTTCGGACAGCCGTCTGCAACTGCGGCACGGCCGTCCGCCGGTGCACCTAGACTTTTTTCTCCTGTAATTATCAATAACAAGGCTCGGTTCAATCCCGTGGATCACTGGCGTACCTGCACGCGTTACACGCCTGGTTGATGCGCCGGATCGGGCGGTAGTGCCGGTCATGGACGACCTCTGCCGACGCGGCTAAGTTCGCGTGTTCATCTCCGCTCTCGGTGGTGTAGCTGCTGGCCATGTTTGCGTTGATGTTTTCCGGCATGAACTCGACTGTGTTGGCTGGCTTTTCGAGGATCGAGAGCATGGTATCCTACTCCACGCGCAAGATCTTGCCCCACGACCAGAAGAGCCGAGGATACCAGCCGTTCCCCTCCCCCGCGCCGCGCTAGAGGTGGCCAAGCCCACAAGCGTTCAGCCTCCAGATCCCCAACGACGTGAGAAGCGACGAGGATGGTGCGGGGAAGCTTGCTCGGGCGTTGGCGAGCGATGGCGTGTTCCCTGGCTTGAGTCCGGACCGGCGTTGTGGGTCCTCCGGCGGCCCGTCGTCAAATGTTGGCGCTGGCCACGCTAAGCCAGGTCAGGGAGGCAAACATTCGCATCCACTCTCGATGGCTTCATGTGGTGCCTCATGTGGTGCCTATCTACGAATCTGAAGCTGTGCAATCCCTTGACATGGGCCAGATCGACAGACCTGACTGCGGGCTGATACAGCGCCCGAATTCCGAGCGAGTCCGGGGAAGGTCGACCCACCCCCGCCAACCCCGCAACCCAGGGCCCGGCCGGTCCGGGGAAGCATGCCATGACATGGGAGCATCATGGATCGAGGCTCATGTTTTATTTGGATAAAAGGTATCCCGGCCCAGGCCTTTCATACTCCAGCCTGTAATGACAGCAAGTCTTTGATCCCGCGATTGTCTTGTGTTGTGATCTCATTCCTCGATATTCCCCAAGCTGCTGCCAATTCAAATTCAAGTATGAGCTTGGAAAAAAAGACCAACGACGACCCTGGCGTCGAGTTGACAGAGTCCTCCGATCAAACCGTTCATGGTTTTGTGGAAGACCAGATCGATATCAAGCGTCTTGTCCGCAAGATCGACTGGACGCTCCTCCCGTTCATTACCCTCCTCTATCTTCTCTCGTTCCTCGACCGCACAAACATTGGCAATGCACGGCTCGACACCCTGGAATCAGACCTCGGCATGACGGGAATGATGTTTAACCACGCTCTCGCAATCTTCTTCCCGTTCTACGTCATTGCAGAGATCCCTTCCAACATCGCCATGAAGCGCCTCCGGCCTTGGATCTGGCTACCCTGTATGATGCTCAGCTGGGGCGTGGTATGCACATTGATGGGTATTGTGCAGAACTACAATGGTCTCCTAGCGGCCCGAGCCATGCTTGGGTTCACCGAGGGTGGATTGTTCCCGGGCGTTGCGTACTAGTAAGTGGCCCCCCTCTGCATCGACTACCGCGAGCTTCGTCTCAGAGCAAGCTTTCTCTGAACTAGCGAAGCTGACAACACCCTCTTTCCTCTTCACAGCATCACTATGTGGTATCGCCGCCATGAAACCGGTTTGAGGCTCGCGATCTTCTTCTCGGCGGCGACCCTTGCAGGAGCCTTCGGCGGCCTTCTCGCACGTGGCATACTGGAAATGAGGGGTGTCGGAGGAATGGCCGGCTGGCGCTGGCTGTTTATCCTGGAGGGTATTGTTACTGTTCTGGTCGGTACGTAAATGGAAATTTTCCACGCCCCGGCAGAATGCAGCTAACCCAACTCCGTTGTTCAGCGCTGGCCGCTTTCAAAGTGATCCAGGATTACCCGGAACGAGCCAAATTTCTCACCGAACAAGAGAGAAAGGTCGTTGTGGAACGCCTCCGGCTTGATCGGTCGTCCCTCGCCAATGAGTTCGACAAGAAATATGTCTGGGACGCCCTTACCGACTGGAAGATCTGGGTACACTGTCTATGCACCATCTGCGTCTACACCGGCGTGTATAGCTACAGTTTATTCCTGCCAACAAGCGAGTGTTTACAGTTCTTCTGGTGATTTTGCGCTGTTACTAACCTTTACTTTGTAGTTATCCGCGATCTCGGCTACTCTAGCAGCACTGCGCAGCTCATGACAGTGCCGTCGTTCGTGCTGGCATGCTTGATCTGTGTGTCGGCTGGGTGGTACGCGGACAAGCGAGGCGAACGCGGTATCTTCATGATCGGATTCATGGCAGTAGCGTATGTCCTATCCCCGCTGCGCGAGCAAACAGTCGTCTGAACTACCACTAACTCTGCTCGCAGTATCGTCGGCCTAATTATGCTCACGGTGGCGGAGAATAGCTCGGTTCGATACGCCGGCGGCTTTTTCGCCGCTGCGGGTATCTACCCCAGCGTGCCCCAGGGTGTGGCATGGAACGGGAACAATATGGGCGGTTCGCTGAAGCGCGCCGTTGGCATCGCCATGCACGTCGGCTTTGGTAACATCAGTGGTATCATCTCGTCATACCTCTTCCTGCCCCGCGACGCCCCGAGATACATTCCCGGTCTTAGCACCCTGCTTGGGATGTACGTCCTGGCTCTGGTGCTGTGCGTGTTCATGACTTTCTACTTGCGACGCGAGAACAGAAGGCGAGACCGCGAGTATGGGTCGCCCGAGGATTATACCGAGGAGCAGAAGGAGCTCGAGCGGGACAAGGGCGACAATGCCACATTCTTCCGTTACACTATCTGAGGGGTTATTCAGGAGTCAACATCAACTGGCTGATATGAGGTCAAGTTACAAAGTTGGCTAGGACTTTTGAGGGTCTAACAGATCAACTCGAGAATATACTTCTTGAGACTTGCTTCGCCTCGCGTTAAAGCCTTCGCCACGAGTAATACATGAGTTGTGTTTCCTTTGATGTAGTGGGGATCCCTTCCAACACCCTTTCTCTCATGAACATTACCGGTCCTAAAGAAGAGATAATTGTCATCCAAGAATGTACTTTAAACCCAACTAGTATCCCAGCCTCGGAGGACATGAGATCTTGTCCTGTCGGTGCATCAAGAAGTTGAGATGTCCCATTTCTACCGATGTAATGTTTAATGACTGCTGCGACAATAAAATTAATTCATTACATTTGTTCCTTTGAAGTCGTCAGGGAAGCTAGATCCGAAGTCGCCACGAGCCTCACAAAACCGGTGAGCGAAATAGAATAAAAGTAACGTAGATCATTAACAAGCACACGCATGGGGTGCAGCTTGACGGTCAAGCACTTAGCGGTGATATTAAAACACACCACACCCCGCCGGACCGAACATGGCCGGACCGGCCGGACCGGCCACGCCCACCCTGCCGGCTGACGCAACCCGACCTGAGTCGGGGCTCACGCTCCTCCACCTTCTTGCTCCTCTTTTTGCGTTCGCGCATCGGCCTCGAGCAGTTGATCGATGTCCATACTGTCCGAGTCGAGAGCAAGGACCTGGGCCTGGAGTTCCATGTCCTCCGGAGTCAGCCACTGTCCCGGCGAGTCGTATGTCTCCGCGCTCGTGCTCATACTCATTCCGTCGCGAGGGGAGCAATGTTCGTACTCTTGGTCTTGGATTAGATCATCCATCTTCTTGTTGTCTTCCTTCGAAACTCTTTCCTTCGTGACCACTTTGGCATCAAGCCCCCCATCATGTGGGTAAGGGGCAGTGAGCCAGCTGCCATCCAGGAAACTCATCAGGTCCGCCCAGCTGGAGGCATCCGTTGGATTCATACTTGCGACGTATGAGCCACTAGGCTTCTGCTGGGCAGGAGGCTGCGACGGGACAACTTCTGGTTGACCGGCAGGCATCGTTGGTACCTCCCCGTCGTCGGGGTAGCTGGCAGTGCTCAGGCTCATGTCCACAGTTAGCGCGAGACGCAGAAAGGCATCAGGCTGTGAACAGAATGGATCTTCCGCGTGAACAGGGTCCCGGACACCCCGTTCCGCGTTCCAGGCCTGTGCAAGCCGCTTCACCTGTCGAACGATGCCGCGGAACCACGCGAGGCCGCCGTACTGGGACCCGATGATGTCCAAGACCTCCTCAAGAACTCGAAGGTGCTGTCTCTTCTTCTGACACATCTCGATTCCCTGGGGGTCGCGGGGGCGACGGCTTGCGGTGTCCGAGTCTGCCACGTGCATTGCTAGAGGAAGTACACTGAGCGCGGCACTGTGAATGGGCGTTAATTCTCTGGCATCTGTTCAGGTTTACGAAGGGGCGCCTTACGCGCTGAGGGGCAGCCATGATGCCAGCCGTACTTCTGCTAAGCTTTGAATATGATCAGAGAACCCAGATACTGCTTGTTGGAGTTGCTGAACGCTCTCGGCCGTGGTAGGAGACGTCGGATGCGACAGGCCACCCGTGGCAGACTGGAGCAGGCGGTGCTGAGAGACTGAAGCGAGAGCAGAACTATGAGTCGGGTTGTCAGCTGTGTAATGCAATATCCTTCAGAGATTAGACTGACTAGTAGTATAGGTAGACCACGTGGGCGTGAAGCTCGGTTGGCGATTTCTGAAACATCTGGGACGGTCGCGCAGCAATGCCGAGGTCGGTGGCTGGGATCTGACTGCGAGTCTCGGCATCCCAGGCATGGAGCTGCTCCTCAACTCGCTGCGCTCGTTGGAGGTCTTCGCTCGAGTATCGGCCTCGCCTCCAGACATCCCCATCCTCGGGATAGGGGATCAGATCGAGAAGATCCGTGAGAATCACACACAGTCTAGCCAACCGCACGAAAAGCCGTATGAGAAGGCGCTTAGCGTCGCTGTTATAAACCTTGGAGCCATGAACCTCGTCACTTAGATCAAGGGCATCAAATCCGGAGCCGGCTGCGGCCGCGAGGCTGTCCGGGTCAATGAGGGAGTTTCTGCGTAGCCCGAGGGCGATGACACGGTCGCGGACGATGCATGACCACCACAACCTCTTCAGATTGTTCCTGTGCGTTCCTGTGTCTAGGACTTTTCGGCGGCTAGGCGGATGTTTCTGTGAAAAGCCTCCGTGCCGGTGCGCTCCTGCGTCTCTGGCATGGTGAATGGCGCGCATGAGCCACGTGGTGTTGGACCTGCAACCCTTGGGGTCTTCAGGCGGGACCCAGAACGACAGAAGAACCGCGGATTGGCCCAGGATCAAGGGATCCTTTTCCGTGTCAAGGTCATGAAGGAGCTGTCTTGATGTGAGTTTCGTGTGCAAACGCATGGGTCAATTGATTATTTACTCACCTTGGCCCTGCGATATAGTTGAGCCCTTGCCATGCGCACCGATTTGAAACCCAGAGGTCGGAGGATTGCGAAAGGTACAACCTGGGGCTGGTTAGTGCTGAGACAGTGGAACGAAGCTCAATGGGGGTAGTTGAATGGTGCTTACATGACAGGAAGCGAAGAGCATCGCCTGAAGAAGGAGGAGTGATATCCCTCCCGCATACACCTCACTCGTGTGTTCTCCAGCGAATCGTGCCCAGAACCCGCACTCGTGGATGATCGGAAGCAGGGGGTGGATGTGGCGGAAGTATTGCAGCAGAAACTCCCTCAACCGCTCGCGAGTGGGCACTCGCAGACATCCTTGGGCTTCGAGGACCTCTACGTCCTTTGCTTCCAGACAGTCCAGATTACCGAGGTGTAGAAAACCGTAGTCATTGTATCTGACGTCCGCGTTGGTTTCCGGCGGATGTGTTGACTGCGACGCCTGCAACGGCCCGATCAGCTGCGGTAGGTCATGAACGCTGAACTTTTCGGTTATGCAGTGAGCCGGGCCCAGGTTTGACCCATACTTGGCCCCGTCTTCGTCTTTGCTTCCTGGGGAAAGCTCATGAGCCGGAAGAGTCTCCTTGCGCGTGGGTACATCCGCGGGTATGCATGGATGGTCTTGGGGGCTCTCAACCGGAGGCGTCAACGAGCTGTGGTCTGCTCCAGGACTCCCTTTGGGCCAACTAACGGCTCTCCTGCCGCCTTGTACGGCGTCTGAGAATGGAGAAGCGCTTGGACTGTGAGAACGTTAGAATGTGAGACCCCCACCACGTCCGATTAGGGTAGTGGCCGAACTCACTTCCGACGATTGACTCTGGGAACCACGGCACATTCCACATCGTCAAGGTAGCAGGTGGCGCATGGAGGGCCTCGCTGGAAAACGTCGCACCGCACCTTGCGCTTGCGACAGAGCACACATGCCACGCCGGCTCTCCGGCGAGCTCGTCTTGCAGGCTTGGTCTGTGGCGGTGCCTCCATGATGGTGAATTGAAACAAATTGAAGGACTTGGGGGTTTCCAAGTGGAATTCTCAGTGCGGAAAGCTCTCTAGCATAATATCAGATTGGAATGAATGTTGGAAGGCGGCGGCCGACTACCTAGTTGTAACTTCGGCAACGCCCGGACCGGCCGGCCGGGGCCCACATAATCGTCCGGGCCGTCCGGGTTAAACCCGGGCAACTGGAAATGCCGGATCCTCCCCCTGAGCGTATGCAGACCCTCTCGGACCGAGCGAGTAATTATATCGAGGGGTGGGAAAAGGAAACATCTGGCATTTGGGTCTCGCAGTCACTCGCATCACACAAAAGAAGGCTCCGTCCTCAAGCCACTTTCGCTTCTGCGCCTTCTCGGGAGTCACCTGGAGTTTCTGAATTCCTTCCATCCGCTCCAATCGACGTAAACGTCGCCATGTCACGACAACTAATCCTCGAGAAAACAGACGGACGCCCCGGCGAGGTCTACTATCCCATCAAGCTGGTGCTCACGCCGAAGCCTACCCCCGGCCCTAACGAGTATCTCGTCAAGATGCACGCTGCCGCGCTCAACCATCGCGATTTTTTCATTCGGCAACACCTGTATCCGCGCATATCCTTCAATAGCCCGTTGCTAGCGGACGGCTGCGGGACCGTGGTCGCAGCCGGACCAGGCGCTGATCCCTCGCTGCTGGATAGACGCGTTCTCATCATGCCCTGTGCAGGATGGGCGCTGAACCCCGATGGCCCCGAGGACTACAGTCAATTCGCAGTGCTCGGCAGCTCCGCTCTGTATCCGCAGCAGGGCATGGCGCAGGATTATGTCGTGGTGTCTGCATCCGACGTCGAGCCGGCGCCGGATCACCTGACATCCATTGAGGCCGCGGCGCTGCCTGTCGTCGGGCTCACGGCATGGCGCGCTCTCGTGACTAAGAGCGGGAACTGCCTGCCCGGGCGAAACCTGCTCATCACCGGGATCGGAGGCGGCGTCGCTATCCAGGCGCTACAGCTTGCCGTTGCCAAAGGCTGCAACGTATGGGTCACCTCCGGGGAGGCTTTGAAAGTTGCTAAAGCCAAGGCTATGGGAGCTCTCGGTGGCGCGATCTATCGAAACGATCGTTGGGAGGATGATCTGGCGAACCAGCTGCCGTCGAGCCGGCCGTTTTTCGACGCCGTGATTGACGGGGCCGGGGGTGATGTCGTGGCGAGGACTGTTCGTTTGTTGAAACCAGGGGGCGTGATTAGCTGCTATGGCATGACGGTGAGTCCGAAGATGGACTGGTTGATGTCGGCGGTACTATGCAATCTGGAATTGAGAGGCAGCACAATGGGTTCGCGACTCGAGTTCAAGGAAATGGTAGATTTTGTGCGGCAAGAGAGGATTACACCCGTGGTGAGCAGAGTTGTCCAGGGTTTGGACAACAAGCAATGTATTGAGGGGCTTTTTGAAGATCTTCGGGACGGGAAACAATTTGGGAAGCTCGTCATCCAGATATCCTCGGATGCCGGAGTGTCGAAGCTGTAGATTAGAGTTAGGATTCGATGGTCGATCAGGGGTTATCAGTAGTAAGCCCAGCAGGTGTCACGTATCCCTCATATACTAGCCATGAAACGGAGAGGTGAGATTCGCTGAACTTGAAAGCGTGGTTTGGGGAGCCCATGGCTTCTCTTCTTCTGAGACCCAGGGTTGGCGATGGTTAGGTGGAGGTGTTCACCGAGATGACAACACTCTT
This sequence comes from Furcasterigmium furcatum, assembly GCA_001599815.1. Lineage (NCBI taxonomy): Eukaryota > Fungi > Ascomycota > Sordariomycetes > Glomerellales > Plectosphaerellaceae > Furcasterigmium > Furcasterigmium furcatum. Next base: position 57,649 of record BCIA01000007.1, read on the forward strand.
TCACGGCCAAATAAAAAACCCTGTTCGAGTAAAGGCGCAGCCAGACAGGATTCCTGATCGACGCCAACCCCGCATCGTGAGCGCCAGAGCCTTAAACTCCACCATTCCTCCTGCATCTCACTCTCTTGTTCCATCTGCCCTTATCTCCGTGCCGCCTCAATCATGGATCCCATTATCCATGACCGGTAGCATCATGTCTGTGACGACGGGGTGCATGAAACTTGCCAAGACGATCAGCGACCTCCGTGAGAAATATAAGAACGCCCATACTACCCTCTCAGCCCTGTGCGTTGAGTCAACCTTTATATGCGCGTCACTGTCGCAAATCCAAAGTCTGATTCTGAGACGACCTGATGCCATTAGAGCGCAACTGGCGGAGCCTCCGGAGCTCGTTGCGACGTCGCCGTGACCGGCGGCATGGCTGTTTTCGCCGTGCTCGACGACGAGATACAGAAACTTGTTGCCTACTCGAAGCAGGGAACGACCTGCGGTGGACAGATAAAATCAGGTTTCTTTGGAATGGAGGCTTCATGAAAGATCTGCTGCAGCAGATCCGGGGCTTACAGTCGGCCTTGACACCGCTGATCCAGGTGATGCAGTTGTGAGTCTTCAGTGCCACTCTCACGAATCAATGGCGGCGCGAGGAAATCTCACATGTGATTGATGTAGCGAACCCATCTCCGATCTCCGTCAGCTGATTGAGACACACGGCCTCGTGCTAGAGCGAATCGCCAACCAGACCCGATATCATGGTCGATATGGAGGAGGTGTGGCACCCGGAAGATATCGCCAATGACCTCATGTTCATTGACGACTTCCTCATTTACATGGGCCAGGCAGCTGTGGCATCTGAGGCCAACCGCACGGACAACCTGAATGACCGGTCAACGACATGGGCCAACCGCACATGGTTATTTCCACTGAACACGGCCACGGTGAGGTCAGCCGCCGTAGAAATGGGCGTTTGGAACTGTTACTCAGTTTGCATGAAGCATATTCAGTCGCTATTCAACAACAGATACTTCTCTAGGGCCTGGACGTTCCCGGAGATGCTGCTTGAGAAGAACATCACCATGTGGGGAATCAACGACAACAGCATATCCTGCATTGGAGAGCTCCAAGTATAGATAGACTTAACGTCAGAAGCCATGGACAAGGCCTACAAACTGCAAGCTTGGATGAAAGCCTGCAGACCCGTGGACACCGATGGGGTTCTCAACGTTATGAGAGTCATCGAGGATGACGTTCGGCTCCTGGGCAGCCTTCAGGCCCAGGTTCTGGGCATCCACTCCCCGAGGACAGACGTCATCAATGGATGACAGGGACTCGTTCAAGTTGGTGGCGTGGCAAAGCCTTCCACCTGGTCGCGTTCGGGAGCGACGTCAACGCCCACGAGTCTTTCACCTCTATCTGCAGGAACACTGAGGTCGAGAAGCCCGTAGTCTTCGGGCGCCAGTGGCCTATTGGCAGAGCCTTGGTGAGTGAGGACTTAAGCACGGTAAGAGAGTGTCACGAGAGATTACGACTATGTGAAAACCGGGGTCTCAGGCATAAACCACCCTATGGAAGAGTACAAGGTCATTTGCGTTTGTATCGACCATTGCGAACAAAAACGGTTACCAACGTGTGACCATCCGGTGAGCTATTCAATCGGGGAGGAATTACACTTTGCTATTGGTTGTTGAGCGTTTATAATATTCTTTCCAAACATGTCGAAAGATGTATAAGCGACTGAGATAGTTCGCCATTTTACAGCCAATGTATCAGAAGATTGCCTGGCGTCCCATGCACTGTAACATTCATCGAATAGTTTGTTTGGTGGCCCCCAGGAGTGACACACCCTCGAAGTTGGGGATGGTGGGCCTAGCACATTTACCAGAGGACCTTCAAAGGAGATGAGACCTCGACGTGTCACTTTCTCCGAACTTGGAGCGGCGAGCTGAAACATTCTTGCGCTTGTCCGGATCCGTTGTGCCACCCCAAGCACTTGCACTAGGCTACTAGTATGAGCTAAACGTCACAGAGACGAACACATCCTCGCCTCTAACTACGTGTGGCTACCGTCACAAATACAACCACCGCCGCCTATCCAATTCCGTTCACTGTATAAATCAGGTAATGGATGCTATTAAAGCCACGAGTGGTGGTCTCCCGCCAGCTGCTATTTCTCTCACATGCAATGCCACCCGCTTCCCCTTGTCCAGCTTATCCTTCACATGATAACGTCGAGGCAGTGGCTCCATTGGGCGACCAAGACGATGAAGCAGAACGTCCCTCGACACGACGAGGAGCGTTTGTTATCGACCGCCGGCCCCTCCGTTCTCCAAAGACTCGCCTCTTGTCGCTGGCCCAAGCCGAGCAAGGTCTTGATATGGCTGCTTGTGGTGGATCTCCTGGTTTTCGGGCTTCTGATTCACATTCTTCAGCCGCTCATCACCCTGCTGAACAGGAATGAGGAGCTCTTCCCCGCTCACTTCTCTCTTTCTCCATCTCAGCCCGCGGGATCTCACACGAATGTCGAAAACACAATTCCCCGCGTCTTGCACCAGACATCAGCCAACGAGACCATTCCCGAAAAATGGCGCGAGCCTCAGCAGAGCTGCCGAGAGGTATATTCGGACTTTGAATACAAGGTGGGCAAGCGCGCTGCACCAACTAATCCCTGGTCCGCCAACAACAACAAAGCTCTCAGAATGACTGACTTATCCAGCACTGGACTGATGCGTCCTTTCGCGAGTTCTTGTCCGAGGAATACCCATGGTTCTCGGAGACCTGGGAGAATTACGCCTTTCCAATCCAGCGCGCCGACTCTCTACGCTATTTTGTCCTCTTCCACTACGGCGGCCTGTATCTCGACATGGACACGTTTTGCAACAAGAGGATTCATTTCGATCAACTCAGCTTGGACTCATCGACACCCAATGCCATTTTCCAGTCGACGGTGCCCACGGGCGTAACCAACGACTTCATGGCGTCATCTGCCAGGCACCCCGCGTTCGGGCTTCTCATCTCCAAGCTACGTGTGTTTTTCGACAGGACTCGGTTCTGGGCCCGACTGCAGCCATACTTTAACATCATGATCGCTGCGGGCCCCATGTTCGTCACTCTCGTGTTGATGGACTACCAACTCCAAGGCCCATCCTTGCCATCTCCGGACATTCGGGTCGTTCATCCCTCGGAGCTTGCGCTGTACATCACCGATCTCCAGAGCAGCACGTGGCACAGTGGGGATGCGCCCATTTTCATGTGGCTGGGCCTTCGCCCATGGACATGGTACGCACTGGGGGCTATTGGAGTCGGGATTGGTCTGTGTTTGATGAACATAATGGTCGTGAGGCTGCATCGAGCCGTGTCACGAAGGGCGCCCCGAATCATGTCCTTCAAGGGGGTCAAACTAATGTAGTCAGAGAACGCGTAATGTGTCATTACTGGTATTCACCGGCAATTCGTTCGATGCGAAGCTTGCTGCCAAGCAAATCCCGCAACCTCGAGTAGAGTTCACCTAGCCGCTCCCACGACCGGCGGAATCCACCCCGCCCATCCACGTTCTGCGGCGGTTTTAGTTAGCTAAGGTTTTCCCTCCCACACCCGGCCGCGTCTACCAGCAACGAAATGCGTGACGCGTCGCCCATCGCGTGGTTGTCGTCTTCATATTCTGGAAGTTATGTAATGCGATATTGTTGATCAGGAGCAGAGGGGGGGCGGGCAGAACCCTTGGGACTCGGCGTGGGAATTGTGCGATATGATAGCGAGGGACAGCGGAGCAGTAAATACGATCACCATATAACTTTCCCTTCCTGTTTTTTCCAGCAGGGTTATCTTCTTTTCTGTCCCAGTAATATGGCGCTTTCTCCTTAGCATGTTGCTGAGAGATCTGAGGCGGCGAGACGCGCAAGGTAGGTGAAATTCCCCAGAACGCCAAAACCTGGGCAGAGCCCTTACTTTCTCAAAAGGCCCTTGACTCGGTCCTTCTGAAGACATTATTTGGCCAGTTCTTAACCCCCTCGACTTCAGTATGGCCCATCTACAGCCAGATGTACACCCGCACTCTTGTTGGTTTCAATCTCCAGCCATGATGGACGCCTTCATCATGTGGCTCCTACCTATCCTGATCATTGGAACGGCTATTTCCCTGTTGCTGGTGACCAATTTTTTACGTCAGAAGCAGCAAGGGAAACGCTCGAGATTTCCATAGGCTGCCATCAACAGCGTCATGTGGGGTGGGCCGTGGGGGCTGGTCACCAGGCATGCCACGGGTGTATCTCGAGTCACGGTGTATCTCCACTAGCCACTGTCTCTCAACCATGTAAATATGCGGTACGCGTCAAGATTATCAGTGAGAGTTTTAATCCTCCTGTTTCTGTTCTAACATTGCTTCGTCTTCTGGATCACTTGATATCTCCAGAAAATTGTATTTGGAAGAGCCGCGAAACGCTGGAGAACGTGTAGGCATCTATCGTCACCAGACAAGGTCATGACCACTAGCAGCGTCGAACAAAAGGGTTCGATTGTAGCCAGCTTACCATCAAAAGGATGTGGGAAACGGCCTCCTGCGGTGGTATCAGGTTTCAGGAGGTTCCAGACATGAACACGATGAAACGCAATCCAACCAGCGACACTGTTGCGATCGGTCAGGCCACCCAGTGGCAATTCATCAAATTGCAATATGGAGTATAAACAGACCTAGATAGAGAGCCAGTTGCGACATGGATGCGCCGAGGCTTACTCATCGGCAATTTGCATGAGGTACTGCCTGGATCCTGTGCGCCAGAATGTGCCCAGAAGTAACTGCACCATCGAAAAGTATTGTACAGACTCGTCTCGTGTCGCATCTGCGTGAGCACTTAGCTTGCCTTGGCTGGCGCAGCAGGCTGCTCCTCGAGCTGTGTCACGCTGCCTCTCTTGCCGGCCGCCCTGTCCACCGACGCAGTTTCGACATCCTTCTTTTGACTGTTAAGGGTGCTTGGGGCGCCGAAGAGCTCGTTCATATCCTCTAGGCTGAGGCCCTTGGTCTCCGGGACGAAGAACCAGACAAAGACAGCCATGGCAAAGCAGAAGGAGGCGAAGAAGATATAAGTCCCGAAGCCTCCAGGACCCATATTCTGCAACATGTGAGGGACCGAGAAACTGACGGCAAAGTTAACAAGCCACGTCATTGCTACGGCGTACGAAACATTCGTAGCACGCAGCCGAGCGGTAGCGATCTCGGAGATGTAGATCCACGTGACGGGACCCCATCCGAACTGATAGACAACGGCGAAGAGGAACACGCAGACCAGGGCGACGTATCCGGACGCCGTCACCTCTCCTCCGATGGTAGGGCGGACCACCAGAATAAAGATACCAATGTAGAGCATCGTGAGCGCTTGTCCAATGCCGGTCCAGATAAGTGACCAACGACGACCCAGGGAGTCGGCAACGAAGACGATGAAGATGAACACCGAGATGAGTTTGACTAGACCGTAGATTCCGGTGGCGAAAAGCTCATTGTTTGCGCCGTTGACGCCCAGGGTGGCGAAGATTTGCGGTGCGTAGTAGTTCACGGCGTTGGTGCCTTATGAAGGATTAGTTTTACTGTCTTACGAGAATGAGAGGCATGGTCGAACCTGTAATCTGCTGGCAAAATCCAATGGCGATCGAAATCAATGCCCTCTTCCGGTTGGTAGGTACCAGCCACATCTCCTTCTGGAGGCTGAGCCAGCTAGCTCCGTCAAGTAGAGCGTTTTCCTCTTCGATGGCCACTCGGATACCTTGAAATTCCTCCACGATATATGGGTGGGTAGCAGGCAAAGCTCTGACCCTGGATAGAACAGAAAGAGCCTCCTCCCACTTATCCTGCTTGGCCAGATGCCGCGGGCTCTCGTGGCAGAACCACATGGAGATCATGAGAAGCATTGGGGGGAGGGCCTGGATGCAGAGGGGAACGAGGTATCGGGCATTGCCGGGCAGATGGAGGATAGAGCCGTAATTAATCCAGTAGGCGAGAAAGATTCCAAAAACGATAAACAGCTGGTAGACACCGGTCAGGCCTCCACGGATGGCGCGGGGCGCGTTCTCGGCGACGTAGAGAGGGTTGACCATGGAGGCGATGCCGGTGCTGAATCCGCTGACGAATCTGCCCACGTACATGGCAGGCAGATGGCCGGAAGCCGCAGCCTGGAGGACGACACCGATGAGAGAAATGCCACCGGCGCCCCAGATAAGGGCGGGTTTGCGGCCGAAGCGATCCGCAATCGTGGCACCGAGGAGGGCGCCGACGAAACACCCGGCTTGTAGGATGCTGACAATGTTGGCGGTAACGCTGGCTCTGGTTGCGTCGCTGGCATGCTCCTCGGTGAGCCTGTAGGTCCTATGAAGAGAAATTCGTAAGCGATTTGCTCTGCAGCGGAGGTGCCAGAGAACCTGTGCGGGTGATGGTGCATACTCCCGGAACTCTTGCATCCGCAAGATGCCACCAATGATTCCGGTGTCGATGCCGAAGATTAGACCGCCGAAGCAGGCCTGTAGAAACGGGGAGCAAGCGTCAGTGGAAATTCTCCGTTGCGGGTGCTTGAATATCTTGAGAAGGTTGAACTTACCGCCCCAGCAAGTGCGTAAACCCTCCATCCGTAGATTTCTGAAGGGTCTTGCTTCATGGCCTCATTTTTGACAATCTTCTGAAGTAGAGACATGATGGCGGTTGGATAGGTCGAACGACACACATGCGACAGCAGCTCCCAGACGTTCTATTCCCGTTCCGACAATGGGGACTGAAGTTTGTTGTGCTTTTGAATCCGTGTCCCAATATTGTTGGGGAGGAGAGATGTTCGGCTAATGGTTTGTGAAGAGTGGTGGACGACGGACTCGAGTCGAGGTCTTATAATCGACACACCGCATCATCCTAGCCCTATCCACACCGGCCATCACGGCGAGTGCCATGTGGTTCGCTTGAGTTGACCCAGAGTCCGGGGAGGGGATTCCAGTGGAGCCCCATGGGGCAAGATAGAGAAAGCATTCCGGGGTAGCCCAGCAATCGGGGTTTCCATTGTTGACCGTCCAGCCGAATCCCATGGCGCCGTTCAATGTCTTCTTCTCCGCCCAACGGGCAATACGGCGGGCCATCTCGACTCAAGTGTGGAAACAACGTCTTGGCGAAGTTGACAAAAGGCCCAATGGCTGGCGGCGGTTTGCTGGCCGCTGCTTGGCTCGCCGCCGTTGTCACCGCATGGCGGGGCGCTCGGGCTCGGGGATAATCGGCCACCACGACGCTGGAGACGGGGAGCACGGCGGAACACGCCGTTTTGGCCGGCAAGCGTAAGCCACACAGTCCGAGAAAACACGCCAGGCTTTTGGGCTACCGTAATCCAGATCATGGGATGCGAGAAGTGGACCATGTCTGGACACATCCTGTTCGGTTGGGAGGGGGTTTGTGATGTGCTTCGGGCTGATAGGTGCCAATGAGTCGTAAGTACAGTTGACCTATCTGCACGAAAGGCGCGCGGCCATTGAACGGGTACAGGCGTACAGAAAACGATGATTTTATTTCGTCGCCGGCCTTTCGTTATTATGAGGGACGCCAAGCAGCGCCAGGTTCGAGAATGTTGAGGCCTTCGCTGTCTGGAGGGTCGCGGTCGCTGACTGCCCTTTCTGGCTAACCCGACGGTCTGATGGGTCCGACGCCCCCCTTACTTGGCACTCGGGCTAAGTATGCCGGAGTAATTTTATGCTCCGTAGCGGGCTCCCGGCATGAGTCAGGTTTCTCGGGGAGAGGCACGAGGGTCCAGCGTCCTCCACAATGCTACCATGCTCCTCACCGAAACTGCTCGTACCTCGTGCGTCCTGAACTTTCCCCGTCATCTCAAGGCGCCTCTTCATCCACCGAGACAGATCTACCCGCTGACAAAAAGGCATTGGGCGGTTCTATCTTTGCCGCATCAACCAATGCCGCGACCATGTCCGGCACAGAAGTCCCTCCTCAGGATGCCGAGACGGCCCGCACTCCCAAATACTCCGGCGCCCGGCAGCGCGGGCATCGGGCCCCGAGGGTGAGAGCCTGTGAGTGAGAACACCCCGGCCTGGCAGGCTGCCGGCTTGAGAGGATTCCAAGAACGGTCTACTGAATATCTCGACGCAGGCGCTCAATGCAAGAGACTCAAGATCCGGTGCGAAGTGAGGCGCGGGGAGCTCCCATGCGCTCGATGTCTTCGCAGCGGTCTCGACTGCATGACTTCGGACCCAGCCCAGCAGATACTCAACGAAGATGCTGCGTATGTATGAGGGTGACTCATCGCTACGCACGTCCACGAGCTCACGCGTCACCGTTAGATGGAAGGCTCAGGCCACGGCTCAGATCAACCAGCTGCAGGCCGCAATGTCGGCAGTACTCCAGCGCGACAAACTCCCCGATCTGGCGTGCTTCAACACAGTCAAGACCGCATCTATGAGTCCGGCAGATTCAGCATTGGGTTCCGTGTCTAATGCTGTAATCGCCCCTGTAGACATGGACGTGAGAGAGTCGAGACATCAGTCGCCCGAGCGACACCACAACGGCGATCCTGGACTGGTCCCGGCACCGATGAGGAATCTATATGATCTGACAAAGACGACTGGATCGGCCCACTCGGCCTCCTTCTCGCGGCACCAGGCGTCTCCGATGGAAGAGGACCTCATCGCCAAGGGTGTTTTGACGGTCGAGCAAGGCGAGGAGCTCCTTGCACAATTTCTCCGAAACCATCATCCTTTGCTCTGGGGTGGTGTCATCTTTCCCCAGAGGACCCTCGAGTCTGTGCGCAAAGCGTCAATACTACTCTCCACCGCCGTGTTCACAGTCGCGGCCCTTCACTCCCCGGATCCCAGCCGCGCAGAGACACTGCAACGGTGTTATGACGCGCTGATATCGCTGGCTGGCCATACCATGCTGTCAAGGGGCCAGAATATCGACGACATCCGAGGCCTATGCCTTGGTGCCTTCTACCTACCAAATCTGAGCTGGCGCTTTGTCGGTCAGGCAGTGCGCATAGCGTCCGAGATGAATCTCCACCACTCCTTTCAGAAACTACTTGACGCCGACACCAGGCACCACGAAAGGGTCCGCTTATGGTACTCCCTCTACGTCTGCGATCGCCACTTCAGTATCCTCTACGGCCGTCCCTCGGCCATCTACGACGACGCAGCCATTAGAGGCGTCGAGAAATTCCTGGAAAGCCCGGCCTCGACACCAAGCGATGTCCGATTATGCGCGCAGGTATCTCTCTTTAAGATCCTGTCCGAGGTATATCAGGAATTTGGTAGCGACCAGAGCCAGGCCTTAACCGACCAGGATATCAATCAACTCCGAATCTTCAATCTCGCTATCGAGCAGTGGCGACTCCTCTGGCAACCAAGGTCACATGACGAACCAGACATCGGAACATACCCTTCCATGGGTGTTGTTATGTTCTACCATTTCGCGCGCTTCCAGCTAAACTCTCTCGCATTGCGGGGGCTACGCTGGCCGAACGATGAGCCTCACCCGTCCTGGCTGAGCCGGAGAGAAGCGGCTACAACGGCCATCTCGTCGGCCGTCAGCACCCTCATCCACATCCTAGTCGAGGGCGATCTACGAAGGCACCTCAAAGGCGTGCCCCTTTTCAGCTACGCCATGGTTGCATTCTGCTCGACATTTCTGCTGAAGATGGCCACCATCCGGGACCGGGGAGGCGAGTCCACGTCACACACGTCGGGACTCGGCCTCTACCTCAGCACCGGTGAAGTCGTGTCACTCACGACCCGAGCGGCTGATTTGTTGACGGAAGTAGCGGGGCAGGTCAGCGAGAAGCACCTGAGCCACCTCCTCGCCGCAGGCATAAGGGAAATGCTTCAGCGCGTGGCGGCCCCGGACGAGCCTAACCTCAATGGCACAGTCAACAGCGTGGGGCAAGGCCTTACTTCCAAGATGCACTCGTCCAGGGGATCTGGGGTTGCTGTTGCTGCGGATTTTGCCACGGAACAGATGTGCGAGGGGATGCAGGACATGATTTACAACATGGACCGGGATAGCCTTGTGGGGTTTCTCGAATATGGCTGCGAAGAGACCTTCTTGGGTGGCGGGCACTTCCCACAGGGCGACTTAGATTGGAATGCTTCGTACTAGGAAAATTCGAGCTGGTAATCTTAGTATTCTTCGCTGCCAGTCTACAATTGGCCTGTATCTCCCTTTTGGCGAGCTTGGGGCAGACGACCTTGTTCTGGTTTACCGTAAGACAAATGGCTTGAGGCGGCATGTCCCAGGCTGCTCACCAAGATGGAACTCTTACGAGTGATGCAGGTGTATGAGGCGCGTCATGGTGATAGTTCAGTTCTGGTGTGACAGTGACACCTTTGACACGGCGTAAAGTAGCTGGTTGAGGCAACCGACGAGGGAGTGGAATACGGCCGTTTGGTGTGATGTGTTGCTGTCCTGTATATGACGAAGTATTCAATCAATCGAATCTCACCTCCCGACCTGGCACATGTCCAAGAAGATGAGACCCGGAGAATGGGAGTGCCCGGATTATTTTGCTTTCAGCGCATCGAGCCTACACGTGGTGGTGCTCAGCAGGAACTCATACCATTCCCATGCACGCTAAATGCACTGTCTATGCATAGTTGGCCGCTAGCTTGTGATCAACCTCCTATCCTGACCGGAGCGAGCCATTCAGCACATCCACGACCAGCCACGTGCCTGGCCGCTAACCTGCAAACGCGGAAGATCAGCCCGTGTCCGGAGTATGCTGTTGTTTTATCCTTGGCTTCGTGAAGTCATCGTTCGGGCCACTCAGAACTTCATCTCGCCGTTTCCCCTCATTAACAAGGAAGGAAGTGCCTTATAAGAGCACGAGGAAGCCCCAGGCGGGTTTACAGTTCATTGCAGTGATGGCACCCTGATCGCCGTTTCTCATCTGAACAGTTCCATTGTGTTCTTTGAGAGCAACGATGCTTTCTTCGACAATGTTATCATCTGGGTTGACCCTCCTTACCGCCTGTTGGGCTGCAGGTGCCGCTTCTGCGGTGAAATGCCCCATCAAGCTGAACCTCACCGGTCACATCAACCCAGACCAAGTCATGACCTTCGTATACCAGCCCATCGAGATTCCTCCGGGTGTCTCATCCCTCTCTGCGTCGTACAGCTACAGTCTCCGCGGGCAAGGCAATGCCTTGGATATCGGCATCTTCGATCAGCGCGGCACAGATCTCGCGAACCCCAAAAATGGCACCTTTGGCTCCCGTGGCTGGTCCGGCGGTTTCCGCGATAGGTTCACCATCACGAACACCTGGGCCACGCCCGGGTATAACCCTGGTTCCATCGATCCAGGGACTTGGAACATCGTCTTTGGGCCCTATTCCTCTGCGCCTCAGGGTATCGACTGGGTGCTCTTGGTCGAGATGTCCTTCACCCCTACCGAGTCCGATGAATGGTTCTCTCCCAGCTACGCAGCTGCCAGCCTTGACCCCTTCCCTTTCTGGGCGGTTGATTCCCAGCACCGGAAGCATGAGCCGGAGTCTCGCTGGCTCCGAGGCGATTTTCACCTGCATACGGTACACTCGGATGGCCGATACCTGCCCCAGGAACAGATCGCAAACGCCCTCGAGCGTGACCTCGACTTCATCTTCTTCTCCGAGCACAATACATACTCCGGCAACGATGTCTACGGGCTATACCAGCCAGAGGGTGTTGACGTGAAGCGGCTGCTCATCGGCCGCGCCATCGAGGTGACGACCCGTCATGGCCACTGGAACGCCATCGGCCTCGAGCGCGCCCAGAACATCGATTGGCGGTACCATCCTAGTGACGGCGCTGAAGGGTATCCTGCCGCCACACACCAGGTCCATCGCGCCGGTGGCCTAGTCTCCGTCTGTCACCCCTTTGCTGCTTGTGGTCGGTGCGACTGGACACTGGACTGGGACCACAATGACGCTATTGAGGTATGGAACGGGCCTTGGGACGTCACTGACGAGCGGGCCGTCGCGTTCTGGCATGACAACCTTGTTCAGGGGCGAAGATACGCAGCCATTGGAGGCAGTGATGCGCATCGAGACCCTGATGTTACAGGCCTCCCGACGACAGTCGTTTTCAGTCGCGGATTGTCGCAGGCGGAAGTTGTTGACGGTGCGAGGCGAGGGTATGCTTACCTTGTCAAGGAACCTGAGATGAGCATTGCTCTGACCGTGGAGGCTGAGAAGGGGGAGTATCATATTGGGCAGACTGTCAATGCATCTAGTCTCGTAAAGGATGCGGAGGCCAAGTTAGAAGTTACTGGGTTTGGCACTGACGGGTCCGTCGTCAGTTGGATCTCCGAGGAGGGCTACAGGGTTAATGTTACCCTGAGGGAGGGGGTGGAGACTTTGACTCATTCCATGAGCGGCATTGAGAGCTTCCTGCGGGTTGAGGTGCGGGATGCGCAGGGCAATGTTCTCGGATTGACTAATCCCCTTTTCTTCTCCTAATGGGCGTTTGTGGTAGCGACTGAGATGGAACTTGAAGGTCTGAACGGCAACGTTGCTGACAGGACCAACTCACGTATGCGTAGGTAGGTACCTATAGTTAAATGACGCAGGTCATCAAGCAGGACATGCGCGCTCAGGACGGATCCCGATAGAGAAATAGCATAAAAAACGAGAATGATTACGAATGATTACAGTCGCATGAGCGGCCAGCAAACCTCGGACATTGTGCGCGAATGGCATTCTCACCAATTCCCTTTCCTACGCAGTAGCACGATCTTCCTTGGAAGCTCCCACCCTGCCTTCATTCAGAAATGGCTCGATCGATAGCATACTGCATCTTGCTGTTGCAGCGGTATCTCTCGCTTCCGAGATCTTCATCTGTAAATCCAACACACTTCCAGCAGTTGAGCAGGCGGTCTGGGTCATACTTGTTCTTGACTTCCAAGAGTCTGTCGTACTTGGGACCCCACCAAGACGTCTGCCAGTTGGTGGTGAAGGGATTTGTCTCCAAGCCGTAAGTACCCCCCGCAGTGCCAGTCAGCTTCTCCTGAACCACTGTGGCTCGGCCCAGCGCCGTAAAGCTGTCGAGTCTCTCTTTGTTTGTGGCGTTCCAGGCCATGTTGAACCGGACAGAGACTTGCCACAGCGCACTATACCAAGCAGGGTGCATAGCAGTCTCTTGCTGGTAGCGGCAGCCCTTCTTGCGCGTGATGTCTGCTACAAAAGGCGTCCCGACGGCAATGTAAAAGTCCTTGGGGTCGAACCCCAAATCCGTGACTTCCCGCATGTAATTCATAACTTTGTTGATGCCATCGTCGTCTTGAAACATGTCTTGAGGAATGAGCCGAGTGGACATGAATCGAGCTGCACCTGAGTTCTGGAGGCCGGAGGGGTTGATATACTTGGTGAAGACATCGTAGAAGGTCGGGAGGACTTCCACAGTGCTAGTGCCGTTGTGAGCAAGAGCAAAGTCGATGGCCTTTTGCAGTGATGTTTTCGCAGAGGCGCCTCCGTCGTTGAGATTGGCGATCGGGTCAATTGGGTTCAGACGCCTGAGATACAGCCCTGCGGCATGGCCACCCCATCCCTCTCTACCCCATCTGAGCGACTCTCTGGCTTGTAGCTCAAGCCACTGAAACACCACTTCTTGCGAAGAGTTGGCAGGTATGGTGATAGATGCCCAAGCTACGGGCGCAGCAGGCTCTACACGATGTGTCGCATCCAAGACAACGCCGAATGTGCCGCCACCTCCGCCACGCAAAGCCCAGAACAGGTCTGAGTTCTGGCACTTGTTTGCGGTCCTTGTCTGGCCATCAGGAGTGATGACTCTGAATTGGACGACTCTATCCGCGCCGAGGCCGAAAACAGGCGACAGGACGCTGTGGCCTCCTCCCTGGACCCAGCCACCGGATGACGACACGGTCCCGGAGAAGCCTCCGACAAAGGTGCTGTTGTAGCCGACGAGAAAATCGTGGACGCTGGTCGTGCTGGATCCGGTTCCAATTGTGGCTGCTCGGCCGACACGCTCTGTGTCGCCACACCCGAGCGGGATGAAGTCCTCGTGGTATTCCTTCTCTTGCAGTCTGCCCACCCACAGAGACAAGCCCCCCTTCTGAGTGTTTCGGGTCATCAGGTCGTGACCGCTGTTTTTAATTGCCAGCGGAGTACCGTGTGTCTTTGAGAACTTGAAGGCGGCGACCACATCTGAGCTCTCCCGAACCTCGATGTACCACGATGGGACACTGCCCTGGTTGCATGAGCTTCCGACACCAGGATTCGCCACGGGCTTGTTGGAATCGTTCAGAAGGCATTGATCAAACTCGTCGCCGATGCAAATCTCGTTCTGGAGGAATGTATAACCGTTTGGTCGAGTCGAACGGAACACTGTGGATGCGTAGTTCTCGCGCACAAGATTGCAGGCTCCCTCATCGGCATCCATCGGCACACCCCCCTGCAGAGTGAAGCAAGGGAGAGCCAAAGGTGCCAGCGTGTTGAGACGTCCCTGTACGGAAGCATTCAGGGCCATCCAGTCCGCAGCACTCTGGCCATGGACAGAGCAAAAGAGTGCGGCGAGGCACAGTGAACGAAGGGACCCCATCATGTTTGCTGTGTCAGATATGAGAATGAACATAGAACACACCCAAAGAGAGGACAGATTAGTTAAATTATGTCACAGAATAGATCCCTCCTTATAAATTCTCATTCCAATTAGCTCTACGTCGAAGCCGGCCTCTAGCTATCCAATGAAGGAGGTGCCAACAAGGACTTTGTGCATGACAACAGCTTCAGCGAGGAGACGGACATCGCACACTGGGGTCCCCGCAATCCCTGATTAATTACCCCGGTCCAAATACCGCTCATTGAGGTCTGGGGACCCCGGCTTCCCATAGCCAAGAGCTCTTGGAAAGGGGTCGTGAACGTACGCTTACATGCTCCCGGCGGTTGTCTGCAGCCGCCATATCGCCTCTTGTGTGCAGCCGATGCTTGTGTGCAGCCGACGGTTGTCTGTAACCGCGTCGATTGATAGCGACTAATGATTTAGCAATAAAATATTCGAAGGCCTCCGTCCCTGGCGACGGGAGACGAGCATTCTGGAACATTACTACTGTATTACTTTATTAATAGTTATTTCATTAGACGGGGGGATGTATCTCGAGGCAATAGGGACCTAATAGGTAGATACCTAGCCTCCTTTATTAGCTTTTACGTTAGGCTGCAACACCTCCCTACCTTACCACCCCCGAATTCAATGCCACCCACCTCTGCTTGCCTCCTCCTTGACGTTTTCACATCATTTTCCTATCTAGCACGCCCCCTCTACGAACGTTTCAATGGCCGCCCAATGCTCTGCGATACTTGCACACTCGTCTTGGAGGGGATATGGGATCCTCAAAATCGGTCTATGCGCATGGAAGAGTACCTTGCACGACGGGATGGCCATGAGTTGCCGAGCCCAACGGAGAATGAACAGTCATCGGGATTGGACAGCATGCATGATCAGGCTCCCCATGACGCAGGCAATGCATCACAGGTCTTCACATCAACAGTTTCTGCCTCCCCCGCACGTGACAGCGACACTGTGTGGGCGATGGAAGGAAGCGAAGTAGCTCAATGGGTCTTTGGGCATCATAGAACCATGGAAGCGTTTGTCAGGGCCGTGGAAAAGGGCTGCACCACTTGCGGTGAGCAATACTCCTATATCCCCCGTCTGGGTGCTGCATAGCAAGCCCCTAGGTCACGGAAATCTCGAATACTTTTCGTACTTGGCCGTCTCGGTGGTTGGAAGCCACTTAGATATGGAAATTCATCTTCCTACCATCAGTACCGGTGCCGGATGCTATGAACTGGTCCCTTACGGAGGTAATGTCTCATCACATCAGACGAGAAGTACTCCGATCACTGACTGATATTGCATAGATCCGACGTTGGACGAGAATCTGAATTTCAACATCGGGAACTCTACAAACAGCCCAGAAACATGGCGCTTGATTCACTCCTGGCTCGAGAGATGTTTGACAATTCATAAAAACTGCAGCATTTCTCCCGGCCCCAGGGACTTCAGTCCAACCCGTCTCCTAGAACTCAGCTTCTCAACTTCTAATCGAATGTTTCGTCTGGTTCGGGCTGACCAGTATCCTCGGAATACACGTTATATCACCGTGAGCCATTGTTGGGGCCTGGGCTCCAGGCCACCCCTCGAACTGAATGCAAAAACTGAGAAAACACTTTCATCCCCACAGCCCGTTTCGGTATTGCCGAAGTCCTTCAGGCATGCTATCGAAGTATGCGACAGGCTCAACATCAATTATATCTGGATCGATCGCCTCTGTATTCAGCAGGACTCAACTGAAGACTGGCGCCGCGAGGCAGCTATGATGCACGACGTGTACAAGCATGCATTCTTAAGTATTTCGGCCCTTGGCGCCCAGAATAGCGATGTCGGCTGCTTCTTCGACCGGGATCCGTCTAAAGTCGCCCCTTCAATCATTCGCTTAAAGCTTGGTTTCCAGACTGAGACACGGGTGTTCCGATGTAGCAGAGAGAAAGGGTTTGGATGGAAATATGCTTTTCTCGGA
Source organism: Furcasterigmium furcatum (assembly GCA_001599815.1). Lineage (NCBI taxonomy): Eukaryota > Fungi > Ascomycota > Sordariomycetes > Glomerellales > Plectosphaerellaceae > Furcasterigmium > Furcasterigmium furcatum. The sequence goes on from BCIA01000007.1 coordinate 74,169, forward strand.
GAACCTCTCCTCAAGTGTGGCTGGATTGTCCAAGAGCGGCTTTTTGCTCCACGAGTGTTGCACTTTGGACGAAAGCAGGTATACTGGGAGTGTCGCCGCTCGCGATGTTGCGAGACGCACCCAGTCACGATATTCACTTTCGACAATCCCGGAGTATTCCGAGATAGTTTACCTGCAAACCAATCCCGGCCACATCTGTGGAAGAACCTGCTGGGAGGCGTCCACAGGGTGAACAGCGAAGATGCCTATGTCCAGGTGTTTGCCGACTGGAATATGGTGATTCAGACCTACTCGGCGTGCAAGCTCACGGTGCCCGGGGATAAACTGGTTGCCCTGTCTGGGTTGGCAAACGATATTAAGCGAGAACTAGAGCGGCTACGGCCGGGTTCTCACCGATACCTTGCAGGTATTTGGGAAGAACGACTCCTTCAAGATATCTGCTGGGGCACCAACGCACCAGCAAAGAAGCGGCCCGTCGACTACCGGACTCCCTCATGGTCCTGGGCAAGTGTCGACGCGCCCTGGCTTTTGAACATCCAAGTCGACAGCTACCTTCGCGAGACAACGCATCAAGCGTCAATTATATCGGCTCAAACCGAGATGCGGTACGGAGGCGCAGACGCAGGCGAGGTGTCCGGCGGGCATGTTCTCATCTCAGGCCACGTGGGGTCTCTTCTGATCAGCTCGGAGCAACTACGAGCGGGTCCTGGGTCGATGAGAGCAATTCTTTCCTGTCGGAAGTGTGGCGACGGTAGCGGCTGTCTAGAGTGGCACAAGAGATGTGCGGTGGTATCTTTTGACGTGCTGGAAGACAAACACGACGAAAGTGTACTTCTTCTGATGCGATCAAAAGATGATCTAGAGGGGAATAAGGTCTGGAGTGAAGGGCTTGCACTTGTCTTGGCTGGGGAGAATCAATATCGGCGAGTTGGGCGAGTAAGTTTCAGTCTCAATAAGGATGTGCTGGAACATATGAAAATCACGGCGATAATGCCGAGGGAGGAGGTTAAGATACTTTAAGGTAGTCTTATAAAAGTCGTTTTCAACCATCGCAACAAATCAACGGTCTTCGGAAATAAACCAACTACAATATATTGAAAGCTAAGATACTGCGAATAATGTGCTAGTTTACTGGAACTTTGGGATTTCTTCATGCATGTGGTAATAGCGGTGGCTGTTGAACAGCTGTCGGGAACTGGCGTCGATGGGGACAAGATGAGGAAATAAAGGCAACTGGCATCACCGGCGACCGATTGGGGACCTTGTTGGACGAAAGTCTTGCACTCCGTCGGCGACATCAGGGTGCGTGTTGCAAACCTGCCTTCATCATAGAGCACTGCCATTGGAGGTGAAACGCGAACAGAGCTTCGATTCCATACACAGATCCGTCCAAAATCAAGTGCCAGAGTCAACAAGGGCAAGGGGGGTCACCGACAAGCGAGCCGGAGGGCGCTCCTACAGCGGCCCTCTTCCAATGCAACACCTTGAAGCGCAGGCCCGTTGTCGTGGCCAGTCACACGCCTCCTGGGAGCAAGTTCAATGACTTGGTGTACGGAGTCCAGGAGCCCACCTCCATGTGGTGCATGATTACGCCTGGGATGTCAGATAAATCCCAGCCTGCGATCTAAGTGTCCCGCAAAAGCCTTCTGGCATAAGCGAAAACAGCATCAGGGCCGTTGCTTCGGGAGCAGCGGGCGAGAGGGCGGGTTCCTTGCAGCGCGCTTGGAGGACGGGGCGAAGTTCGAGGATCCCCAGCGAGCCTTGAGGTGTTGGGCAGATGGCATGGCACTGAACCGGTCCCTCAGCTCTTTGTGTCGATCAAGGCTTCTTATCATCAAATGCGGCGGCCTAGATACTATGGTATCCGGACGCTGCTCGGTCGATCTCGCCCGAGTTGAAGTATTGTAGCAGGATCTGTTCCAGGCAGTCGGCTACCCCCCAATCGGTTGGAGGTCTGGGGAGCAGCAACTTGATTGGAGGAATAGCTTAGCGTCCGTGGATGAGGAGCCGTCGGGGATTTCAATCCGTCTGTCTTGGTGGTGGTGATGCTTTATTTCCGACGGGATTTTCGGGTCCACAGCCCGGCCGCGCTTCGGGCCATTCTTCGGGCCATCGCTGCCGTTCAGACGCCATGAGTACTTGAAGACATGGAATTCTGCGAGCTGGTCTTCCAGATTCTCTCATCGTGCAACAGATATTCGAAAACCCGAAATCTCAGCCATGGGCAATCTGATCAGCAGGAAGACCGCCGCACCAACCCGCCCGCCCGTCGTCGTCCGCCCCGAGACCAGAGAGATGCCCGCCACGCGCCTCGCCCATGCGCCCCTCCAAGGCAAGGTGTATGCCATTACTGGTGGTGCGAGCGGAATAGGTCTCGGTACAGCCAAGGTGCTCTCGGACCGGGGCGCCACGGTCTGCATCGCCGACGTCGACCCCATCGCCATGAAAGAGGCCGAGACCTACTTCTCATCGCAGAACGTCCCCTTCATGATATCCAGAGTCGATGTCTCCAAGAGGGCCGAGGTTGATGACTGGATTGACAGTATTGTGAGGGAACAGGGCAGGCTCGACGGTGCCGCCAACGTCGCCGGCGTCATCGGAAAAGTGCACGGCACTACCTCCGTCCAGGAAATGCCGGACGACCAGTGGGACAGGATCATTTCAGTCAATCTGACGGGCACAATGTACTGCATGAGGGCACAGCTGAGAAACATTGTGGACGGGGGGTCGATCGTCAACGTCACATCCATCCACGGCCTCAAGGGTGAGTTCTGCCGCCGCGTCGCGTCCATGCCTTGGTGACCGACTGACCGACTCAGGATTTGCCAATCATTCGGCCTACGACGCCAGCAAGCATGGGATCATCGGCCTGACGAAAGCAGCGGCGCTTGAGAACGGCCCGCGAGAGGTCCGCGTCAATGCCGTCGCCCCCGGCTCCGTGTACACACCTTTGATGCAGAAGGAGTGGGATAACAAGGGCAGGGCAAAGGATGCCCCCTTCGATGAGCCTACGGCCTTCCAGAGGCGAGGAACGGTGGAGGAGGCTGCGAACGTCATGGCGTTCCTCTTGGGCCCCGAGAGTACTTTCGTCAGCGGCAGTGTTTACGGAGTAGACGGAGCGTGGATTTAGGATACTGTACCAACTTTCAGGCAGCCAAGCAGGAGGGTGACCAAAGACGACCCAGCATTTTCTTGATTCTTCCCGTGGTTCCGTGTCGGGTATAGCCCGCGTCAGGGGTTTCCCACGGGCTGTGCCAGCGGGGTTGGCGACCCGACCCCGGAAGTTCGCCACGTGAGGGCGATGAAGTGGGGTTCCTGCGATCATCCATCTTAAATAACCGACGGTAATTTCCCCTTCCCCGGACTGGCTTCTCCATCCAACCCTCTTCGCCTTCATCTTGAAGTACATCTCTCGCTGCCCCTCAAGGGTCGGAATGAAGCATTTTTCCTCTTGGTGCAGCTTCGACAAAGATGGATGAGTCTCAGGGACCCCCTTCGCCTGATACCAGCGGCCACCCGAGCCAGGAGCCGGTGGAGGCCGAACATGCGCGACCGCGCAAGAGAACTCGGATGGCATGCGATAAGTGCAGCTCGTCCCGGACCCGCTGCGATGGACAATACCCTTGGTGAGTGGTCAATCTCGCTGTTGTCAGTGTGCAGCACAGGACACTGTACTACCACGCACGCACGCCCGAAGCTGACCCGCTCCCAGTCGCCGTTGTCAAGGTGGGTGATTGTGCTCCCCGTCCGTCGGTTCGGATATGGATGGTTGATTAACACCACGCTCTAGATTACGGTTACACCTGTCACTACAACAGACAAATCAAAAAGCGCGGACGGGTCCCTCGCAATGGCACGACGGCCGCCGACGATTCAGCGGACGCCAGCATCGGAGACCCGTCATATCTCGACGACGGCTCTGCGCCTTCACCTCCCCCATCTCAAGCCTTTGATTTGGCCCCTTCCGCCCCATCTGCCAGGCATGATGACCCCAGACCTACGGTTCATCAGCCGAGCTTGACTCCACAGGTTCTATCTGCCGAAGGGTTTTCTCTGCATCACCGATCGGCCCACGGCCAACATGCCAGCTTCCACGACGCCATATCCGACCCAAGTGAGGGTCAAGGGTCTCCGGCGCAGGGCCAAGATCCTCAGCAATCCCGTCAGAGGCTATCAAGGCCCCGGGCTTCCTTCAGTACTATTGTGCGGCCGCACGGTTTCGGGCCATTCAGCCCAAGAGCATCCGATGACTCGCCCGCGGACGGCCCGAAGTCGGTGTCACAGTATGGCACCTCCTCCGAGTGTCGTTATCGATGTCTAGAGCCGCTTCTTCCGTATCTGAACGATACTCTTCCGGCGTCGGTGGCCTGCGACCTGTTCGACGTTTTCCTCGTCGACCCTGGCACATCGTTGTTCCATTGCGCCTCTCCGTATATTCTGACGCGCATCTTTCGAAAGAAGTCACTGCTGCACCCAACAAATCCCCGTCACATGTCCCCAGCCCTCCTGGCATCGATCCTGTGGTGCTGTGCCCAGACCGCCGATCTTTCGCTCCTCCTCGTCCCGGGGTCGAGGTCTCGGGTAACGAATGCCCTCTATGAGCTGGCAACGTTCTTGGTGACAGAGAGGGACCCGGACCGTTGGCGTCGCATACATGGTAGGTGCCTAGTGCCTCCTGAAACCTGATCTCATACTAAAATGACAAAAGGCGGACTGCGCATTGAGAATGAACAGGCCCAGGATCAGTTTCTTTACACCGAAAATTTACCAAGCACAACAGAGAGTAACGAACCTGCTGGGGCCATTGACGACGTCTTAACATTTCTGTTGCTCTGCATCGGGGTGTCTGGCGGCGATTTCAAGTCTGATTGCAACAAATGGTGGAGCAAAGCCGTTCGGCTCGCTATGTCTCTTCGCCTGAATAGGGAGGACGAGGACATTCTGGCCGGCCGGGGCACTCTTGACCCAAACAGGGGGCATCAGGCACAGACGTCGCTGTCTGTCATTGAGTCGCGCGAGGAGCGAAGACGCGTCTTCTGGCTGCTCTACTCGCTGGATCGCCACCTCGCCCTGTCCTTCAACCGGACACTCCACGTCCCAGATTCCTGCTGCGAAGTCTTCGGTGAGTCCTCATGGTTGTCCTCAAGTCCACAGCAGCTAAGCTCTCGCCCAGCCCCTCTTCCCGAGGATGTCTGGGAGAATCTTGACGAAGCTTGCCTTGCAGGCACACCCAGCCGCGTCCAAGGCCCACCCACAAACATCTCCGGCGCTAGTTTCTTTGAATACTTCTTGCCGCTCATGGTGATCTTGGGCGATATCATCGAGGCGCACCACTATCAGCATCATCCCCGACTTGGGACCTTTGTCGACAACCAAACCGTGGCTGCCATTGCCGGGTCGATTGCAAGCTGTGAGGCGAGTCTGGAGCAGCTGGCCCGCGAGATCGAGATGCCCGTTGGGTCAAACGGAACGCCGATGCTCATCAGCAATCTTGTCACCGGCCACCACAATCAGTTCGGCAACCGCACTCACCCGGCACCCGACGCCAAAGACCATTTTCGGCTGGTCATTGCTTACAGCACTCATATTCTTCATGTGCTTCACGTCCTGCTCCATGGGAAATGGGATGCGATCAGCATGCTTGACAACGAGGACGATTGGATTACAACGTTGCGCTTCTCCGAGTGCGCCTCGCATGCCATCGCCGCCTCGGAGGCTGTCTCTGACATCCTCAAATTTGACCCGGAGCTAACCTTCATGCCGTATCTCCTCGGCATCTATCTGCTCCATGGCAGCTTCATTCTCCTTCTCTTCGCCGACCGGATGCCCCAGCTGGGCCCAAACCAGAGCGTGGAACAAGCCTGTGAGACCATCATTCGCGCGCACGAAGTGTGCGTAGTGACGCTGAGCACCGAATTCCAGGCAGGTCATGACCGCTTCCCTTTGGCCGCAATCGCCACTAACATTTTCATGCAGCGCAATTTCCGACGTGTCGTCCGTTCGACCCTCTACAGCGTCCGTGGATCCACCGGCTGGGAGGAGCACAAACTTGCTCGGCGGCGTGTGCTGTCACTATACCGTTGGACAAAGGGTGCGAAGGGATTGGGAATATGATGATGACGCTTCTCTCATCTACCGCTTCCCCGCTAAGTGTGATAGCCGCACCTATCTGGGTCAAGAGTTAGGACGACCAAGCACCTACATGCGAAGATCGTGACTTCGAAGCAACCTCACCCGCCCCATTGCACCGACTCGGCCATGAGCTCCGAGATGAGAACAGAACCTGAATGGTGCGCCTAATCGACCCTTTTCCGGTTCGGCCCCGCGTGCCAAGCTACCCCACGATGGTGTCGATCCTTTCCGCAGACGCTCAGGGGTAGTCTGGTATTTAAGCGCAAGATACGACAACCCAAATGTCGGCACGATTCAATGGGCGACAGCATCTTCCAGCTTTCAGGATGATTGGCAATTTTCGAAACATTTTTGCAATTGGCAGCATGGCTGTCATGAGCCTGGCCACGTTGGCGTCGCCCGTCATGGGGCAAACTTCGGCCGCCGCGACTTACAACAACGTTCTGGTTCACCAGCGGGCCGATCCCCAGATCATCAAGCATACTGATGGCTGGTACTACTTCACTGCTTCGGTCCCCGAATTTGACAAGATCATCCTGCGACGTTCGCAGACCATTCAGGGGCTGTCTGGCGCCGAGGAAGTCACCGTCTGGAATCGAGCTGAGTCGAGCGCTGGGGTCGGCTATGTCTGGGCTCCCGAGCTGCACTTCATCGATGATAAGTGGTACATTCACTTCGCCCTCGGCCGTGCCGCACCCTTCGACATTCGCATGTTCGTCATTGAGGGCATGGGCGAGAATCCTCTTGAAGCCGACTGGGTGGAGAAATCCTTCATCCAGACGGACTACGACACCTTCTCGCTCGATGCTACCACCTTTGTTGTGAACGGCACACGATATCTCTGCTGGGCACAGTCTGATCCCACCTGGAACGACGGCGACGGGACCAGCCTCATGCTTGCGACGATGGAGAACCCCTGGACGATTCATCGCCCAACGATCGCCATTTCTCGCCCGGAGCTCCCCTGGGAACGTATCGGCCACAACGTCAATGAGGGCGCCTACGTGATTGAGCGTAATGGCAAGATTTTCATGACCTATTCTGCCAGCGCCACAGACCACAACTACGCTGTTGGATTGCTGACGGCCGAGTTGGGGTCGGACCTGATGGACCCCTCTTCCTGGGCCAAGTCAGAAGACCCCGTCTTCGTGAGCAATGAGAAGACCGGACAATGGGGTCCTGGCCACAACTCTTTCACCGTTTCCGAGGATGGGCTGAGCGATCTGATGGTGTATCACGCCCGTCAGTATCGCGATATTGTGGGCGAGCCTCTTAACAACCCCGATCGCCACGCGCGAGTTCAAAAGTTCTACTGGCGCGCCGACGGCACCCCGGATTTCGGCATTCCTGTACCAGATGGACAAACGCCTGTTCGACTCCGCTCGTTTACAGACGGTCAACTGTACATCCGTCACATGGGCGACGAGCCCGCCCGCGTGGAAGCTGATGTCCCGAACCTGGCCGAGACTCAGTTCCGAATTGTGCGCCCCGGCCTCGTCGGCCAGGATTCCGTCAGCCTAGAATCAACCAGCGACCCCGGATTCTTTCTCTTTGCATCAGGCGGGGGCATCCGCTTAGGTGTAAACGACAACTCGACGGAGTTCGGCTCAGCCGCGAGCTTCGCACAGCAAGAAGGCCTTGCGGACATCCGCGGCGTTTCCTTTGCCACCTTTGGGGATTCAGCGCACTTCATTCGCATTGACGAGACGAACGTTCTCGTCGTGGCGAGCATCGAAGGTGAAGCGCAGCAGGGTCAAGCGACCTTTTATGAGGTGTAGGATCCTAGTTATGTGCACAATTTCTCCCCAGCCTAGCTATCTACATGAAGAATACGTCGCATTGTCCTTCCCGTCATTCAATTGCTCAAGGAGGCGATTCGACCGTCACGCGAGACTGGCCAGCGCTGTTATAGGCCTCGGTGGCAACGACCTGGTAGTAATGATCCCCAAGGGGCATGCCAGCCGCTGCCCAGGCGTCGAAGAAGACGCCCATGTCGACTGTACCGCTGGTGCGGTGGGATTGGCGGATAGCCCAGTACTGCTGGAAGGTAGCAGTGCCGTCGATCGAGGGCTGCTCGACGCGGGTGCTCTCGTACAGGTTGTAGGTCGATCCAGCGTGCTCCACCGAGCCACGAGACTCGGCTGCAGAGCCAGGGTTGTACTCGCCACTGGGAATGTCAGCGATGAAACTTTTGTGTCAGGCGGTTCAACGACATACTGGGCTTCGACGACGTAGTACTCGCTGGAACACCGTTAGCTTGGGTCCTACAGTTTGAATCAGGTCTCACTTACACCAGGGGGCTGCGAGTCCAGCCGTAAATGGTGAGGTACTGGAGCCGTTTAGCATTGAATCGCAGTAGATTTCAGAGGCCACTGACGCTGTTCCCGTTGTTGACGGGCTCGAAGTTTGCGGAGTAGGAGATAGTCCTGGATCACGGGTCAGACAACTGTCGGTCTACCTTCGGTCTCCTAGTCGATACTCACCGGGCGCTTCCAGGGTTCCATCCCTTTCCGCCGACAAGGTTGCCGCCAGACTGCCACTGGACGCTGTAGGAGCCACCAGCCTCGTTGGTGTAGGTCACGGGCGATGCGCCGTCGGACCACCAGGAGAAGAAGTAGCCATCATGGGTGCCCTCTTCGTTGGGGGTGATGTTCTGGCGCTTGTCGAGTCCAGGGGCGGCGAGGACGCCAGACACCGCGGTGCAGGCGTACAGGAGGGCAGTGAATGAGACCATGTTGAAGTGCTGATGAATGCGGTGAGAATTTGACTGCGGTGTTGCGGTTGAGGAATTTCCTTTGGGTGTATGAAGAGGTCATACAGCTCCCTTAAATACGAAATGAGACGGAGCTCTTGACTCCGTTTTTCACATATTGGAAACACGGGACAGGCCATCAGGAGGTCTCCTGAAGGTGTTCCATGTTTTCGCATTGTCGTCGTGTGGTTCACCCACTGGAGCCGGCAAGGGTGCCCCTGCAATAGCATGAAATCGCGAATACTGCCGGTCGGTAGTTGAGTGCCATCGAAGGGGATCGGCACTTCCATTTAGCCGAATATAACAATAATGGCTTGGTTGCTTGGGAGCCTCAACCGACTGGGCAATAGCATTGACGAACAAGGACAGCTTACCGAGGCATCTCGACCGCATGACGCTGTTGGGCCGGCAGAAATGCCATCGCAACTTGGAAGCAGGCCTTGGCTAAGGGGCACCTGTGTGGGTTTCCAGCGGGGGCTTTTCATCTAGATTGCGACTCCCGTCTGTCAGGGGGCCGCCTGCGGACGACCACGTCGACGAGCAGACTTCAGATTGAGCCTTAGAAAATTAAGATATCCTCTCTCTTGATTTCAAGCAACAAATCAAAACAGCGTCTTGCTCAATTTTATGTAACTCAACGGGAAGGTATCTGGACGGCAACATTGCCGGGCTGGTCATGTATTTTGTCGCCCTCGGGTCTGCCTGTGGCGACGTCAGCCCATCATGGGTCCTCCCGTTTCCCCGCAAGATCAGCGTCTTCAGGGGTAGGTCATCCGATAATTCGGACAAGATCAACAAGCATGTCGAGGACCTCAAGTACAGCGCTTCTCTTCTCAAATATTTAGCCTAATCCCTACATTAAAGATTGACTAATTCGGCTGCCAGGTACTATCGAGGCTTAGGGACACCGGCGATCACCTCACCCGGATGTATTTGACGTCTATCCAACTTCAGAAGTTTTGGGGAACTGGCAGGGCGGTGTTGGCTCGGAATCCCGGAAGCAAAGGGGCGGCACGCAAAACCAGCTGCTAATTACGACATAAATCAGTCTCGCTGCTCATCGTGCCCGACAAACGCATTCTTCCCGCCGGTCAGGGGCAGGCTGATCAAGCCAGCCTTCTTCCTGAACTGCTCCAGCCACTGCGCGTTGTCTGCCCACGTCTGGTCCCATTCATCATGGCCCGGGCCATAGATAATCTCTCCTGTTTTCTTCTGTAGCTGCTTGTCCGACGGCACGCGCCCCTCCCTGATCTCCTTGGCCACATACGCAAGGAGAAGCCGCTCCACGTTGCGGTATGAGTGCGGGCTGTCCCCTGTGTCCATCCCTCCCGAGTCTGGTCCCCCGACGCTTCCCGGCCCCGCGCCGACGCAATGATCCGCCTGGGACGCCGAGAACGGCTCCACCGTGTTGCGCTGCTGCCCGATCATGAATGCAGGCATGTCGTCCCGCACGATACTGTCGATGGCCTCGTCGAACCCACGATCGCCTTTCCAGTCTTTCATGTCGGCGCCCTTGCGGAAGTGGTGTGCGAGGTGCTTCTCCCGCTCGGCCCAGGTGGTCATACGTTCGTCGCAGAACCCGCACCGCGAGTTGACCGTATCGATCGTACTTAGCCAGGTCTCCATGTAGGCGTTGAAGCGGTCGCAGTTGTGAACGCGCCGGAGATGTTGCATCAGGTGGTCCTTGCGGAGAAAGATGCGCTCCGATTGGGGCTTGGCTAGGCAAGCCGGGTAGTTGTGTAGATGGCTGTGGTCAGTCGCGGGGTGTGACAGCTCGCAGAAGACACAATGAATAGTGCCGCCGGGGTCCATTGCGAAGGGGCCAAACCTCGCGCAGCTGAGGATATGTTAAGCCTGGGCATCTCCTCGAAGAAAAACGAAGTACGTACTGCCATTCCTCAAGATTCAAGTGGAGGGTGCTCTCATGCCGCTGCCAGTCATGCTTGGTCTTGAAGGTATCGGTGCAGAAAGTGCACTGATATCGCCGCCGTTCAGCCTCTGATTGCGACTGGTGAGCGAGGGGTTGTTTCCGTCGGCGGCGTTTCGTCCGTTGCCTCGAAGCCGAGGAGGCCAGCGACTCTGCCGAGCCGATAGAGGAATCAGATGGAGCTGTATACCAGAAGTCGCGATGAACAACAGAAGCATCCACGCTGTTGCCCTCACCAAGCTCCTCAACCCCGAGAGGAGCGACGGCCGCACCTTGCCGCCAAGAGCCGTGCACTGAATCCGAGGTGCCACCGCATTCGCCGTCGTGACCCCACGGCACCTGGTCATCATTGACATGGTCAAAAGACGACATGTGTCCCATCATCATGGCAGAGACGGGGTTCCGGTCGTTTGCAATGTTTCCCTGGCTGAGCCCTCCAACCCTAGGCCTCTCGTCGGAGTCATCGGCATCGCCGGGTTGAGCTTCTGAGGTGGGTGCCTGTGTTGAATTGGTGTAGAATAAACTAGAGTAGTCCATGCCATGCGATGACACGTAGTCTCGTGTGAGCGAGCTCCGAGCAGGGGGTGCCTCTTGTCATCAAAGTGAGGTAAGAGATCTTGGAGAAAGTGAGACGAAGTCAACGAGCCGCCATCCGACAATATCCGTTATCGCAAGAGACTCGCGCTACTGCACAACCCCTCATACCAATCTCGGCCTTGCGCCCTACAACCCCAAAATGCGCCCTACGACCTCCGATTGTATCCCGAGCCGAGCTTGAAGATGCAAGCAGATAAATCTTGATGAGCCACATAAGATGTCACATTACTGTATTCTCAGACAGATGACTTCACCCATCCCTGGATTTATCTCGACTTTTATCCCAATGCCCAGTTCCAATGGCTCCAGCTACAATTAGTCACCAAGACACCGGGCATCTTTCCCCAAGTCCTCTCGATGCCTCCAAGCTTCATTTCATACCCTCCAAGGTCCAGCGACCAGTGCCACAGCCCGGCTCTGCGGAATTATGGGCGCAGAACGTCTGCTCCGACCACATGGTTACCTGCCAGTGGACTGCTGATGAGGGATGGAAGGCGCCGCAGATCCGGCCTTTCGGCGACCTATCCATCTCTCCGGCCGCGTCCTGCCTCAACTATGCCACACAGTGCTTCGAGGGCATGAAGCTCTATCGTGGCGCAGACGGCAAACTGAGGTTATTCAGGCCCGATTGCAACGCAAAGAGATTGGTCATAAGCGCCCAGCGGGTCGCCTTGCCGGGCTTCAATGACGAGGAGCTGGTCAAGCTGATCAAGGCGCTGGCACGAGTCGATGCTCCTCGTAGGACCCCTTGACCAATGTACCAAAAGCTTTATTCTAATCTTGGCCACAGGATGGCTGCCCGTTGACGCCAAAGGCCGCTTCCTCTACATCCGACCTGCCCTCGTTGGGACAGGAAGCCAACTGGGCGTCCAGCTCCCGCAGCAAGCAACACTCTACATCATCATGGTCCCCTGGCCGGACTTCTCTGTTGATACTCGTCCCGGTGCCCCTCCCAGGAGGCCTGGTATGAAGCTTCTGGCGTCCCAGGGCGACACGATCCGGGCTTGGCCTGGGGGGTTTGGATTCGCCAAGGTTGGTGCCAACTACGGGACGACCTTCACAGCGCATGGTGAGGCGCTCCGGAAAGGATACGACCAGATCCTGTGGCTTTTCGGACCTGACTGTCAGATCACGGAAGCAGGTGCGAGTAACTTCTTCGCTGTGGTCAAAAACGCCAAAACAGGAAAGACGGAGCTTCTTACGGCCCCATTGGCAAATAACTTGATCCTAGACGGTGTGACTCGGCGCTCAGTTCTTGAGCTGGCCCGCTCGAGGCTGACAGAGGACTTACTGGCGGTTGAGGAGGAATTCACGATGCCCGAGATCGCAAAGGCAGCGGAAGAAGGCAGACTGGTCGAGGCTTTTGTGTCGGGAACCGCGGTGAGTGGGATTCTGAGCACATCCTTGCCGTGATGCGTCCCGGAGCTAATACTCTTCCTTCAGTTCTTCATCTCGCCCGTAGCATTGATCAACTTTCAGGGACGTGATATTGAGATGCCCCATATAGACGAGTCGAAGAAGAGGCGGGTTGCTTCCACGATCAAGGGCTGGTTGAGGGATATCCAGTATGGCGTTGAGAGCCATGAATGGGCGGTCATCGTCGACGAGACCGAGTAGAATAGATACTGAAAACGCTCCAGACGTACCCGCCTTCACCTGCGGAAATAGCACACTGCCCCGCTGGTTCTTGACTCCAGGAAGCGTGCGATACTCGCACTACTAGTCTAGACTGGTGGGATCTCACTTGCAGCAGATGTGGACCAGCGTCAGCGGCTTGCTCGGCTTGGGGGTGTGGACCCCTGAATTGCTCTGTCAACTCCGATATCTGACTCATATAAAGCCCTGCCCCCTCCCACCTGAAGTTGTTTCGGCCACTCTCGTATCTACCATCTTCATCGAATCCTGTGTGACAATGGGCAGCCAATCCATGCCATGCAACACGAAATCTGTCACATCCCTTGGTAAACAGCCCGCTTGCCGCAGGCGCATCCTTGCTGACATGCAGTGCTACAGGTCTTCTTGGGAGGTACTATTCCGTGCGCCACACCCTCGGCCAGTACAGCTCAGTGAGCGTCATTGCTACGATCCACGCCACCGTGTCGGGCGCTCCAGATCCACGAAAACAGCTTTGTGATGCGTTTGAGCGGTCGGTCCAAGCCACCATCGATGAACACCCAGGGTTATGTTATGGGCTGTCTCATAGGACGGCGAACTCGGTACCTCTATTTGAGCACGCTGAGGAAATCAATTTTGAAGATGTCATCAAATACGTTGAGACCGGATCCTCCGAGCACGCACTTGAAGGGGCGGAAGAACTTCTTTGTCGCGAGGTAGAAGCAGCCCACGGACAGTTTTGGTGCGTTGGCAAGCCAGCCTGGCGAACCATCGTTGTCCTGCCAAACGACAGATTGAGCAGTGAAACCTCGTCGTCTCTGAGGATCAACGTCGCCTTCATTTTCCATCACGCGATCGCGGATGGGTTGAGCGGGGTGGCGTTCCAAAGGACTTTGACCGACGGTCTGGCCAAGTTTTTGCCAGAGAATGGACTTGGAAGCACTCGATGGCCGATGCGTCTGTCTACACTACGGCCGATTCCCCCCTTGATCGATGACTCGTTCAATTTCATACAGGAAGAGACTGTTCCCCCGGGACAACATGCAAGCGAACCAGTATGGGCCGGAAACGCCCCTACTCAGCTGTCGGTCGACGTGTTCAAGTCCAAGATGCGGTTGCTCACACTCCAACCCCACGAAGTTGCCCAAATCCTCCGGGCCTGCAAACAGAACGGGGTCACTCTCACTTCACTTCTTCACGCTGTCATCTGCACGTCCCTCGCTCGTGCTGTACCCAGCGCCCCGGGATTACGAGCAGCAACGCCATACTCCCTACGGGGTTTCACGGGAACGAGCCCTCGCGAGATCGTCAACCATGTCTCCTACGGGACCCAGTATGCCTCAGCCTCCGTACTGAAAGCTTTGCGGCAAAGTATACCCCATTCAGCCGTTGAAAATGAGCACATCATCCAGCTCGCTCGGGACTTCGGCCGCGAGATCCAGGCAGAGGTGGCTCGGTTTCCAAAAGACAATGCTTGGTCAGGAATTGCTGTCGTTGACGACCTCGAGGCTCATTGCCGCGCTCAGTTCGGGAAAGAAAGGACTCATACATACGAGCTCTCTAATATCGGCGGAGTGGCTACGGCGAATGCAGATGGAGGGGCAGCGGTGACGTTGGAGAAGCTGATATTCACACAATGCGGGTCATTGACAGGTCCGCCTCTTGCATTCAACTGCGTGAGCATCCGAGGCGGACCTCTGACGATTACTATTACTTGGCAGGAGGGAGTGGTCGAGGATCTCGTGGTTGATGCAGTTCGGCGTGAGATGACCGACAGGTTGGTGGGCGGGCTTGGCGCGGCCCGGACTTGAGCCCCTTGTAGTCGACTCACTCCGAGATAGTATATCTATCCTTGCCGGAATTCATCTTCTTGAACGCATGATCGCGAGGCGCAGCTTCCTAGCGTGGGCGTGGTCAAGAATCGACTCGTGAAGGCGTAAAGCTAGCAGTAAGGCGTAAAGTCGAAGGCAGGGCACGCAACTCATGGGCGCCTTTGACATAAGGCGCATATTCGGGGACAGTTCAACGGTCAACTTCGTGATTCTCCGACATCATCCGACCCGTACGCACGCATGACATGTATTTAGGGGCAAGACTCGGCGCAGGTATTGCGTCCGATACACAAGTAGTACATCACGAAACGCTCAAGTGCACGCTACCAATATGTCGCAAAGCGAAAACACGGAGACGGAATGGCTCATTCTCATTCCGGATTTTCGAGGCACCTTAGAAACGAGGATGAAGGTTCGACAGTAAGTGCTGTGCCCTTCATTATCCAACCCACCGATTTCTTTAACATACGCTCTGAGATCCTCGAATATTGATGAAGCTTACAGCATCCACCTGGAGCGACTGGCTCGCCACGTGGATTCCGGCCTTTTCCAGATGGGAGGTGCCACACTTCGGGAACCGCCTGCGAAGACTGACGACAAGCTGAATGTCAGCGGCAGCGCCATCATCGCACGAGCGAGATCGGCCGAGGACGTGTTAGAGGTTCTGCGGCAGGACGTTTACGTTAAAGAAGGCGTCTGGAACATGGATGAGATGCAAATCTTCCCGGTACGTTGCTGACTCGCTGATGAGGGCGTACGCCTTGCCTTCTGTGGGTCGCGGGGCTAATTAAGGCGAGCCCCTTGTAGTTCAAGTGCAAATACCGGCAGCCGTTGTCTGCCCGACAGGACCCAAAGAATGTGGGACGTTGTTGATGGAACATAGTCTGGGATACACTACCTCAAACTGGGGTCCCGTCGCTAGCCGAAGTACGGATGAGACATTACCGATAAAATCTAGGAACAATTGAGCTTTTTCACCTGTTTTGCAGAGGGTTCCGTCCGGACTTTCACCTTCCCTCCCCTGTAAACCTCTCGCCAACTCGCCTGTCGTCCCTTTCAACGATCAAATCCCAGACATGAGCGAATTTCCGAGTGCCATCGCCATCACCCAGCGTCAGAATGAGCTGATCTCCAGCAAAGTGACTCTCCCTGGGCTGCACGCTCATCAGGTCTATGTGAATATTGAATGGGCAGCCTTCAACCCTACGGACCGTAAGACTTCCTTCTCAATGCGCCGCTCTGGCGTTGCTAATGAGCCACAGGACTTGCTTTCGACCTCAATGCGTTTGGAGATGGCGCAGTGTTGGGTTGCGATTTCGTTGGCACCGTTGCCCAGGTCCATCCTAGTGTTACCAAGCTGGCTGTGGGAGACAGGATCGCTGCGTTGATTTGGGGTGGTAGGTGTTGATCAATGATCCCAATCATTTCGTCCTCCCCATCAACTCACATCTGATGTCCGATGCTGACGGTTAGGATAGGTGAACATAGAAATGTCGGGGCCTACTCGTAAGCAACACCCCACGGCTCACGACCGAGGTTCCTCTCCTCTGACTCGATCCCTAACTTGACCAGGACGTGCTGCATCGCAGATGAGCGCCTGTCCTTCAAAGTTCCCGACTCCTTGAGTCACACCAAAGCCGCTGCCATTCCACTTGCTGCAAACACCGCGTATCTGTCGTTGTTCTCCCAGGACTGTCTCGGTCTGGATCGAAGCCCATCGAGCTCGAAGCCCGGGCTTCTGGTCTGGGGTGGTAGTTGTAGGTCCAACATTGACAATGGTCAAGAACAGCCAGATTACTCCAAGGGCCCTACTGACAAGCGATGCAAGCGGCGGTGGGATATTTTGCCATCCAGTTCGCGAAGCTACATGGTTACCTTGTTGCCACTACGTGCAGTCCCCGGAACTTCGAGTACGTGAAGAAGGCTGGGGCTACATATGCTTTCGACTACCATAGTCCCGATGTCATAGCCAGGCTTCGAGATGCTCTTCCCACTGCGTCTCACATCTTCGACACCATTGGCAACACCGAGTCCTCGGCGACGGCCGCAGTCGCTTTGAACAATCGGCCTGGAAAGCTGTGCACCGTGAGGCCAGGCAAAGCGAACACCGAGCGAGTCCCATCAAACATCGAAGTCACGGACGTCTTCGTGTTTTCGGCATTCCCGACAGCCCATACGTATCGAGGCTCTGTCCACTGGCCTGTATGTGTCAATGTGAACGGAGACACTTGCATCTCTCACTTCTCCCTTGTTCAAATATCTAACAGATTCATGTTTTGCAAGGTCAGCATCTCAAACCACCAACTCAGCGCTGAATTCTTCCAAGAAATACCGGGATGGCTTCGCAACGGATCTGTGGTTCCACAACCCGTGAAGGTCTTGGGTCAGCTGAGTCCAACCACGGTGAAGGAAGCGATGCATCTGAATCGCACTGGGAATGTCTCTGCGGAGAAGCTCTGTTTCGAAGTGCCGCATGGTCGCCACACATAGGTTAGAGGCTTCATAGCCTTTTGTCACCTCACATCGGCATTGGACAACGCTGTGATATTGGAAAATACTGTCGAGAGAAACATTAGCATTTGTTATCGTGGCCGTAGCACACACAAGAGCGAGGAAAGCGCGGAAGCTGCAGAGAAGCGACCGTGGCCGGCGATCACCGTGAAAATCTCTCAGAGAAGCTTCACCATCTGGGACCTTAGCTCGCTATCTTGAGCTGCGGGCCGGTGTGGGCCTCGGCGGAGCGGAGGACGTGGGCGATGCCGTCCCGGGACTGGGCTATGCAGGTGGCGGCGTCGGCGAGGTCCTCCTTGCGGATGCCGGCGGAGGCGATGTGGGCAATGCCGACGACGCCTTGGACGGCCGCGTCTAGGGCGCCGGGGGCGAAGACGTCGGGGACCTCGATGAGTTCGAGGGTGCCCGCGTCGATGTAGGTCTGGAAAGCCTCGGAGAGGATGTGTTGGTTCTTTGCAAGAGAGCGGACTGTACCCCTGACTGCGGAAAAGGGGTTAGTGATGATCAGTCGTTCTCGGAATAATGCATAGGATTCCCGCCTGGTTATGACAGAGGCGTACAGAAGAACCTCACCCTCGAGTCCGGGTTGCATTTTTCAACACAAGATTCAGGAACTGGCCAGGCTGGAGATTTCACGTTGAGCTATGTGGGCAGAATGTGCAATTTGTGTATGATCTAGCTACCCTCAATCTCGGACGAAATCAGTGCTCTGCGTCCTCCGATCCAACCGGCCCCTTCTGAACTGGAGACCTTGCGATGCTACCTCAGTTCATCTCCCATCCATGCTTTCGCTTGAGATGGCGGGACGCTCCTCCAGCCATCATCAACTTCTTCAGTCCGATCCTTCGACTCACCAACTCTTTGCGTTCTCCCTCCAGCTTGAACACAGCGTCGCTGTGCTTCTTCCTCGCGATATCGATGGCATCAAGGATGGCGCAGACTCCTTGATACACTTTCACGGCCGTGGCGAGTCTCTTGTTCTCTTTGAGAGATGCGTTGACATCTATTAGCCCTTGCGAAGTCAGACGATCGTAGCGTCCACGGGTATGGAGCTGTTTCCACAGCTCCAAGTCCTGCCTGAAAGCAAGACGGGCTTCGGTGAGCGCCTTCGTAGCTTTCTCCAGCTCATCTTGCTCAGTGTGTCCAGCAACATACTGCGGTAGAGCAGCAGAAAGATCTGCGAGAAGACGAGTCTTGAAGGTCGACATGATCTGAAATGGCTCCTCTGCAAGCTTCACGGATGTCGTGATGCTGCCTGTGGACTGGAGCAATTCATTAATTTTATCAATCTTGAGAGTGGCATCCTGCTCCCAGATGGCGAGGTCGCTGCGGTATTCCCGATCCTCGAGCATTGCGTCAAAGACCAAGAGTTCCGCCAGATCCTCTGGCTTGCACAGGGGCGGGAAACGGGCCAGCAGATATCGCTCAAGCCGACTGGAAGCTTCCTGCGCTCCAGACTTCGCGTCAAAGACTTGCAGGAGACAATGCAAAGCCGAACGCCAAAGTCCTCCGTCCAACCCCTTTGGAGTGTGACGGCCCAAAACGAGGTAGAAAGCAGTAACGACGGTCATGATTCCGCAATCGAAACTGTTGTGCTGAGACGGGCCAGCCATGGCCACCCGGTCCCATGCAGCCAGGTCGCTGCCCGGAAAGTAGCGAGCGAGAAAGCTGTTGATGGCTTGCAACGCAAAGGGTTCGTAGGCAGGGTTGTTGAGGGACTCGTAAATGTCGATGCGGCGCTCCAGAGGGTAGACCACTGCGAGCTGCCAGTGTTCCATGCCGTTGATTGGCAGAAGCAGGTTGAGATCGGCAGACACCATCTGGTTGATGTATTTCTGAACGGTCTTTTCGTTGGGGCTTGGATTCGCGTGGAATGATGAGACCGCACCGAAAGTCGTCTGGTTCTCCATGCTGCCGAGGGCGGTGATGGCTGTTAGCAGTTGATTGATCGGTTCATCTGACAGCCACCGGCCTGGCGAGAGGGAACCCATGATGGTCAACTCCATATCTTGACGGCTCATCGGTTTCTTCTCTGAGAGGACAGGGTCAATGGTCGCATCGTCAAGCGTGATGACGGGATTCTCTGGTGTGTTGGGCTGCGCCGCCTTGGAGTCCTCGGTCGCTGAGGAGGAACCCGTAGTTGGTCGTCCGACGTGAGTGGTTGCCACAGTTGGCCATGCGATGAGAGGAAGTCCCTGGTGGGCATTAGGAAGTGAATGCATGTCGTTCGCGTCGAGCTTCTGCTCGATGGCGGATTCACCCCCAAGAAGGCTCGTGGAGGAGGAGTGGTCAGTCATCTGGGTGTCTTCGGTTGGCTCTCCGGCAGGCTCTTCGGGAAGGTTGAGTGCTGGCAGAGATTGGTTGGCATCCTTCGTTGTGTGCTCTCTGTTGGCCTGCATTTTGGCTTCTGCGTTGCAAGAGTTAGCCTTTGTGGCTGAAGGCTTTCTGGCAGAGCGCAAAACGCGATGGGTCGGATTCTAGTTTGAATTTAGCAGAAGGTTTGATGGAAACCACACGCAACTTGACTACCATCCCGGAGGAGGAGAGGAATCGAGGCTGCCCGCAAGCCAGGCTGCAAAAAATAATCTGGAGATGCTGGTGTGGGAGGAGTTGTGACCTTTCAGCCTGAGGAATTGGCCATTCTCGCTGTCAGGGTTGAAGAGGGAGGGAGGTTCAGTTTGTGGGAGAAGGGGGATTGCAGGATCTGTGATTGCGGGAAAGGTTGAAGCTTCCTTCGCGGCTGGCTGTGACCCAGTTGATATCAAACTCAAGAGGAAAGAGCGGCAGTCAACCAAGTGAATGTAGGTAGGTACCTACGTAGGTAGTGAGTACCCAAAAACGAAAGAGCAGTTGCAAGTGGCATCCAAAGCCCTTTTGTCACCTTCACGGGAACTCAGAGAGGCCCAACAGGAGGCTCGTGAGAGCTTCAAGAAAGACTCCAAAGAGTATACCACACCAAACTGTAATGCAAATGCAAAATCATCCTCACGATATTGGCTTCAATTTGCTAGGCCCTCCCATCAAGGGCGGGAGGTTTGCCTTTGGGGACCTGCGGTTGTTGAATACTCCTCGCGTTGAAACCTTTTGTCGCGTGCATCACCACAAGAGGTCCCTGTCAAGCATGGCCCGACTCAAAGACACAAACCAGCAGCATGTATTTCCCAGCATTTCTCTTCTGAAAATGCCTCTCTTTTACTGTTGGACAAGCAGCATGGGAAGACTCTGCCCAGTGTTGACGTCCAAGAGACCAAGCCCGCCGTTGCTCATGGGTCCCTGGTCCGAGGGGGACTAGCTCGTCGAGTGGGACTTTTGTTGCCCGCTCTAAGTTAGCGCGCCGCATCACACCGGGTTCACCGAAGCTTTTCCTCATCTCACCCTGCAGTCGCCAACCCCACGTGCGACGCCGGGAGGCAATGAATGTCCGTGATTGGTTTCTAGAAATTCTTGTTCTCCTCCAAACCCAGTTTTTGCTCGTGTGCCAAGAACGGGGTGATCAACTTCCTCGGTCTTATTAAGATAGGCAGTTCCCGTTTTCGCTGGACCGGACTGGAAAGCCTTCCTCCTCCTCTTCTCCTTCACTCCGACTTCGTGGCCCGTCCTGTGGTCCGACAAAACAGCCCACACTCTCGCTGAAGGACCGAACCCCACGCGATTCCGAGTCTTCAGTCCCGCACGCCCAGCAGCTCACACGATGTCGTCTGTCATCGAGCCCCCTCCCCCACAATACACTTCTCAGGACCCTGAGAAGAACGAGAAGGCGCCCGACCCAGAAAATGCGCGCGGGCCGTCTCTGGACACCGGCGAGGACCTCCTCGCTCATGAGGATTCCAATTTCGCTCTCGTCCGCAAGATGCACCTTCTGAACAATGTGCGCTCGCCCACGGGCATCTTTTCATGCTCTTCGCTGACCCCATGCCCCAGGCGATCGACCAAATCGGCTGGACCAACTTCCACTGGAAGCTCTTCTGCCTCAGCGGATTCGGCTACGCCGTTGACTCCATGGTCACTCTGATGCAGAGTGTCATCGCATCGCAGGCATACCTCGAGGTAGCTCGGAACGGTGGGTACCAGACGGGCCTGACGATGGCTTCGTACGCCGGTCTTCTTGTCGGCGCGCTCTTCTGGGGATTCACTGCCGACATCATCGGGCGCCGCATCGCCTTCAATGCGACCCTGTTCATCGCTGCAGCCGCCACGATTGTAGCTGGCGCCGCGCCCGACTGGATTTCGCTCGGCGTCTTCGTCTCTCTGATTGGTTTCGGCGGCGGCGGCAATCTCGTGTTGGACCCCGCCGTCTTCCTCGAGTATTTGCCGTCCGACAAGACCTGGGCCATCACGGCCATGGCCTGCTGGTGGGGCATTGGCCAGGCCTTTACTGGGTTCTTCGCTTGGGGCTTTCTGCGTAAGTCAGCCCCTGTTGTCCTGCTCTTCGAATTCCATGGATGGATGAACTGACATTTCACAGCCCAGGCGCGCTGGAACTGCAGCGACTCTGCCGAGTGTACATGGGAGAACAACAAGGGCTGGAGGCTGGTCATGTTCTCTTCGGGCGCCCTTGTTTTCGTCATGTCGCTTTGCCGTGTCCTGATCATCCGCCTGAAGGAGACGCCCAAATACCTCATCGGCCAGAACCGCGATGCCGAGGTTGTTGAGAACATGCAGGCCCTCGCCAAGCGCTACAACCGTCCGTGTGACCTCACCATGGAGGCCCTCTCTGTCTATGGCGAAGTGCGCACCGAGCGCACCAAGAAGAGGTACTTTCATCGCGAACTTGGCAGCCATCTTTCTGGCCTGTTCGCAACCAGGAAGCTCACCCTGTCGACTCTGATGGTCTGGGCTTCTTGGACCCTGATCGGCCTGGCGTATCCTCTCTTTTACGTCTTCCTGCCGTGAGTTTCTCCCGATACCTTTCTCGTGGGTGAAGTTAACACTCGCAGTGCTATCATCTCCAACCGAGTCCCTGCGGTAGAGAGCCCTGACATCTACTGGCGTAACTACACCCTCACCTGTATCACCGGCATTATCGGGCCGCTCATCGCTGGCGCCCTCGCCAATGTTCCTATCCTGGGTCGCAAGTATACCATGGTCATCGGCGCGCTTCTGACTATGGCCTTCTTCTTCGGTTACACGGCCGTCACCACATCAGTCCAGAACGTTGCCTTTAGCTGCGTCATTGGTCAGTTCCCATTCCTGCGTTCGTTCGGCAGTGTGCTCACCCTCGGAATTAGCATGCTGCGTCAACATTTATTACGGTACCCTCTACGCATACACGGCCGAGATCTTCCCTTCGAGCCATCGCGCCACCGGTACGGGCATCGCCATCGGCCTCAACCGCATCATGGGCATCCTCTCCGCCGTCATCGCGGCAGAGGCGGGCACCGACACGGTGGCCCCGCTCTACATTTGCGCCGGATTGTTCATTCTCATGGCCGTCGTCTCGGCTACGTTCCCGTTCGAGCCCTATGGCCGTCGCGGCTCGTAGGATGCTGTGAAGTCATATCCAGTCAGAGTTCCGACGTGATGTCTTGCGACGATGATCGAAGCCTTGCACAATATATTCATACCGTTCCTGGTGACAGTGAGCGCGCGCTGACTTTCTCTCACGCCTGATCTGCCCTTCTCAGCTTTCGAATTCTCATGCACGTGACGTCATTGATGCTCGTGAGGATGCCAATGTACGATGACATCATGGCTTCTTTGGAGTCTTGGCATTCGACGCCCCCCGATGAACTTGCTTCCCGCCTCTTGGCACTGTGATCCATTGGGCATTGGCAGCTTCGGTGGCGATGCTGTTCCAGGGCATCACCAACGATGACACCAACGAGCGAGGCATACGTTATATAGTCGTGACTGCCTCTGCTGTGAGCTCCAACATGGCGACCATCATTACTCAACGCGATGCTTTTGCTTTCACTGTTACTATTGTCCATTGCCGCCGGGCCAGCAGCTGCCCATGCTGGCCTGGCAACCAAACGAGGCCTCGCCCTTCTCCATGATGCGCCGGACGCAGATAACGAGTTCCTCACATCCGACGAGTCGCCTATCTCATGGTACTACACATGGTCCCCTTGGCCATCGGACGCAGTTGGCGACTCTGTCGTGTTTCTGCCTCTCCTCCACGGCCTGGACGGTGTCGAGGACCCAGAACTTCACTCCATCCTGGACAGGCTTCCAGCTTCCTCAACTCATCTCCTGACGTTCAATGAGCCGGATGGCGAGACGAATACAGGAGGCAGCAGCATATCACCCGAGGATGCTGCCGAGGCGTACCTCGAGTACGTCGCTCCGTTGCGATCGCGCGACTCGCGATCGTGGAACATCAGCCATCCCGTCGTGACAGGATCACCCCAGGGCCTCGAGTGGCTTCAAAAGTTCAATGAGTCTTGCTACGAGTTAGCGGACGACGGGTGCCCCGCGGACTTTGTCTCCGTGCACTGGTACGGCGACTTCGAGGGCCTCGCATCCTGGCTCGGGACGATGCAAGAATTCTACAATTCTTCGAAAACCAACATGCCACTGTGGATCACGGAGATGGCTTTCCCGCAAGAAGACGAAGAGGCCAACATCGCCATGATGAACGACAGCATGAAACATCTCGATGAGCTGGACTACGTCGAGGGCTACGCATGGTTCGGCGCTTTCCGGACTGATAACTCCAACGACTGGACTGGAGATGGAGTCAGTCTGTTTGATGACGATGGCGGATTGACAGAGCTTGGTGCCGAATATCTTGGAGGTGAGGACGGTGGCTTTGAGCCCGGGATGAACACCGGTCTGACCACGACTCCCAATCTTTGGGCCCTCACGGCTTGCATTGCGGGATCCATGTTGTTGTTGTAAGCGCGCGCCGTGATGTGCTGGCCACTCTCACAAGGCGAGGAGGAATACCGAGCGAGGCTCGTTTCGTCAATAGACCAGATACCCTTCGACAAATCGAGGTTTACACTTTAGCGTGCCATGAAATCAGCACATCCGAGACGGGTTCCTAGATTGGAACCTCATGCAAGTCCAAAACTCGTCTACTTCATAGGATTTCTGCCCTGGCTGAGGCCGGTTTTCGCACGGCGCACAGGCATGAACACCGACACCGGAGTGACTCATCAGACGGCCTTTTCTCACGTTTCGCCGAGCATGAAATTGAAATGACTTGAAATTTTAGACTTTCCCACGAGGTAGCTGAAGTTCCTCAGCTAATTCGGTTTCCCTCAACGTACCTACCATGTCTACAGTAGGGACCCTTCTCCGCACTGAAACGGCCGTACCTCCAGGGGAACTTCTCCAGTTGAGGCCTATCCCCACAACCTCGCTGCCTGACCCATCCCCATCGGGCGGCGAGACGAAGTCCATCTCCACAGGCAGAACATGGGCGATTACCTTCTGCGTGGCCTCTCCCACCGCCCTGGCTTCATTCCTCAATGGCGTTGTTTCGGTGTCCTTGCCTGCTCTGGCGGAAGATACGAATCTTGACCCTGGACTCCGGCTCTGGTAAATGTCTCTGCTTCACCTAGGTATGGGGAACCAACTAACTTAGAACGACGCAGGCCAGCGTCGGTCTTTTCTTTGACCTGCGGATGTACACTGCTTCTCTGTGGCGCATTGTGTGACCTCTTTGGTGCCCGGAAGTTATACATGCTCGGTTGCTTCTTCATGTCCATATTCAGCGTGGCGTCTGGCCTAGCCAAGACTGGTGCCCAACTCATCGCTTTCCGGGCCATCTCGGGCATAGCCATGTCAATGTGTTTGCCGTCAGCGGTTAGTCTGATCACCCATTCCTTCCCACCAGGGAAGAGGAGGAACGTAGGCTTCGCATCTATGGGCGGCGGGCAAACTATCGGCTTCTCAGCGGGGATATCGTTGGGTGGTCTGTTTGTCGATACAATAGGCTGGCGCTGGTGAGCATGAAGTGCCCTCCCTCAACCCCGTTGAGCGCTAATAATGGCCAGGTCATTTTACATTGGGGGCATTCTTGCTGCGCTGGTTCTTGCGCTGGCTCTGGGAGCTTTTTCCCGGCCCCAGAAACCAGAGCCTGTCACCTGGGATCGCTTGGTATCCGAAGTCGACTGGCTAGGGGCTTTCTTGGCTAGCACCACGTTGTCCATGCTATCATATGTTCTTGCGTAAGTATTGCACTTGTTTCCCTGCGGATATCCTTGGCTGATGCGCATCGCAGTACCATCACGGGCAATATTCGAAGTATTGGCCAGCCAGCCAACATCACCCTCCTTGTTCTGTCTGCTGTCACCGGCACGGCGTTCTATTTTTGGATTCGCAGGCGGGAGCGACTGAGCAAACCTGCAATCATCCCGATCTCGCTGTGGAAGAATCGAGTCTTCTCCAGCATTTGCCTGAACGTTTTTCTCGTCTGGGGCGCAGGCAACGCCACCGAGACCATGGCATCATTCTACTATCAGTATGTTCAGGGGCTGTCTGCCTCTGAGACTTCAGGTTAGTGCTCGCTGCATCCATTTCTTCCGTGTCACTAATCTTTCTACAACAGTAAGGCTCCTTCCAGCCCCAATTGGGGGTGCATTGGCAAACATTGTGATGGCCTTGACCGTCCATCGAATCAGGGCAGATTTTGCCACCTTGGCCGCCGTTATCATCGCCTCCGCTGCGCCGCTTCTTATGGCTACTACGGACCCAGGGTGGGTATACTGGGCCACTTGCTTTCCTGCCATGCTTGTCAACGCCATCGCCATCAACACCTCGTACACAATTTCGAACTTGGTCATCACGTCGTTGTTCCCATCCAGCACTCAAGGGATTGCTGGTGGAGTCTACAACACCATCGCACAGATCGGGAGGAGTGTTGGACTTACAACTTCGGCATTGGTTGCCAGCGCTACAACGATAAGGGCAAATACCCCGGGTGATGCGACTCCCGTCTCTTTATTGGAGGGTTATCGGGCTGCATTCTGGTATTGTTTCGCGTTGTATGCTGTGACCCTGGTCATTGTTTGGTGGGGGCTGAGGAATGTCGGAAAGGTCGGGGCCAAGGTAGATTAGCACTCTAATCTGCCTCTGGTTACTTATGCCGACCTACCGAAGTCCCTAAATATTCGTCAGATTCAATCCTTGCCCATCTTCGTCAGCGCCAGAAATAGCAAGGCCACTTTTCAGTCAGCATTCAGGAGTATTTAACACTCAGACCTCAAGTCGCCCACCAAGCCAGACCTGTTCCTCGACTAGTTCACTAAGAACAACCTGCAGCATTGTGACGATGACGACAATTCAAGAGAGGCACCCGGAGGTGTTCCGCAATGTCATCGATGAGTCTCCTTGGGGAAAAGAGCGGACCGTGCCCATGCAAGTCCTCTGCCTCGGCTTCCTGAGAACCGGCACAGCGAGTAGGTCTCGAGTATCCCTGTCTCGGAGAGAAATCAAATCAACCTGACATGTCTCACAGCCATGTCCACCGCGATGGAGACCCTTGGCCTGCCCTGCTGGCACTCTCTGCTCCTCCTGTCCGACAACTTTGGCGACATCCCGATGTGGCAGGAGGCTTTCGAGAGAAAGTACTACGGCACAGGAGCCCCTTTTGGCCGGGCAGAATTTGACCAGCTCTTACACTCATTCGGTGCCGTGTCCTCCGATACTCCGGCCATCGCCTTCGCCGAAGATCTCGTCGCCGCATATCCAGAGGCAAAGGTTGTCTTGGTGGAGCGAGACATCGACTCCTGGTACCAGAGCTACATGAACACCATCGTGGAGCAGACGTTCAAGCCGTGGTGGCACATCTCCCAGATCGTGTACCGCATCGACCCGTTTTACATCCGGCGCATTGGTAAGCTGCACCTGACGGGTCAAGCGGCATGGGCTGGCATCACGAGCCGGGCCGACGCAGAGCTCAAACTGAAGGACAAATACCGCGAACATTACGAACTTGTTAGACGAGTAACGCCGAAGGAGAGACTTCTTGAGTTCAAACTGGCCGACGGGTGGGAGCCTCTGTGTGAGTTCCTCGGCAAGCCTGTTCCAGCGACACCTTTCCCTCACCTGAACGAGACGAAATGGTTCGAAGAGAGATCAGCACTGGTCTTCAAGGTGGCGCTTGTGAAAGTTATAAAAAGATGTGCCCCGTGGGCTATCTTTATCGGTGTTCTGGGGGCTGCATGGATTTGGGGCAAGGGTACAATCTAGGTATGGGAGAGAAAGATACTTACCATGGCGGTTGGCTCGTTGAGAGATGCCGACAGACATCATGCGGCAGAGTTGCTGGGGGAGGTTTCGAACCCATGGGGCCCGTTGCACCATGTCTTTTCAGCCAAGACATCACAAGAGATCGAGACATGGTGGTGTCAAGGAATATTCAGTTCGCTAATCAACGCTTCTCAGACAACTGACTGTTCAAATCTCACATTAGGTTTAAACCTGTCCCAAACCTGGCCTGGTATGAGCCAAACGACGAACCAGGCGAGCTTCGGAGTACCACCGGCTCTTTGGCCTCATGCTGGGGTACCATAGGGTGTCTCGGCACCGAAGACGATGAGTATTCCAGTGAGCCTTCTGGCAGTCCTGTGTCTTTCGTCAGTATTCTCCCCCCAACCAGCAAGTTTCCAGGGGCTTCCGCTATACCTGGTTGCAGTAGTGCGCAGTCTGGCAATAGTGACATTGTTGCAGCGGTTTATGGATGTCTGCCTTGGTTTTCCCGCAGCACATACAGCTGACAAGACGAATCAGCCAGAGGAGCCACGTTAGTTGAGATGTGGCCGTACCTGACTTCCGTGAAATCCCTGGGGGTTCCAGGCTGGTAATTGTCGAGTGCAGCGAGAACCTGGGCTCGTGCCGTGCCGATGTCGTCAGTGGACAAGGAGGGAGGGCAATAGCGTCGGACGGGCACTGGTTCTCGTGAGATCACCAGGTCCCAAAGGTGCTGGAATTGATCTGCCCGGAAGGCGGCGCCGACTTGCATCATGAGAGCCGCGCTCACAATGAGAAGATATTTTCCGCCTCCTTGGTGCTCACGCCCCCGTTGTTGGTCGAAGAAGGCAACGCCACCGCCGAGATCAAGTAATTGTCGTACTTGAAGGGTGATTGTCGGATCAAGGGTCAAAACTGCTTCTGCGACATCGAGGCCAAGGTAGTATGCAGCGATGGAATGGTTTTCCTCGGTATCGAACAATGCTGGTTGTGTCAGTGAAGGATCCTGGAGCTGTTTGGGTCCGGGCTGGCTGGCGCTGGAACCAACATACCATATTCGAAGCGAGCGGTAGTCTCCATACTTTCGTAAGTTGCAAAGAGCGTACAGCTGGTCAATTGATGTTGAACGAAAGGGTGCAGATGGGTAGGAGTCTGGAGGTTGAGAGTCCAAAGGATGGAAAAGCGTGCGGTATCTGGCCAAGTGTGAAGGGGAAGTTCTCGCAATCGACCGAGTTCCCATGCCCGGAGGCAGGCCAGCAATACCTCGGGAAACAGCATCCACGGACGGAAGCCCGGTCCATGCTCCAAGGAAGGGCTGGGCGTGGCATCGAGCAGTGACGTCCTTCTTAGCTGACATCCCCGGAAGGGGCCAGTGCCAGTCTCAGATGGTGCTTCCACGCTCCATGGGTCGAGGCAGATGTCCTTGAATCGAAGACCCACATACTGACCAAGCCCGGCCTGCCTATCTTCACAATTAGTACCTACGATGTGGTGGATGCGGTGATACGGTATCCTGATGCGCAAGCAGGGTAGCGCCGCTCGCTTCTCAGAATGAAATGACATTCAGAGGGCAGAAATTCCGCTTTCCCTCTGGCTTGAGTCGCAGACACGATGCTCTGAATCGGAAGCAGCTGACATCCTTTCTCCATCTAGCCGGGCATTGAACACGTCCTGCGATAGTGAGGGCTGAAGGAATTCTCGAATCACGATGGCCCTTCGGAACGCTCCCTCTGTCCACTCCAACACTGAACCCGGTCGGCATTTTCGGACCCGTCTTCTCATTTGCATACTGTGGTCAAATCAAATACCGGGCTTCATTTGCGGCCATGGCAATGCGATGGCACCGGGCTGGGCCGAGCCAGTTCTGTGCTCTCCGGCTGGGTGGCGTGAAGACCCAGTCGTTATCGATGCCGTGGCTGAGTCAGCAACCCCAGATAACGGAATATCCAATAGCCGCGGCCGAAAAATTTCGCCGCGCGACAGCCATCGAGAGCCTCCGTCATTCCCATCAGTTCGAGGTCTTCATCGACGAAACTCCATCAGCAACCACCTATCGCCGCAGCAGCCGTCCCATACTTCGGCAGGCCAAGAGGACGTGAATCCTTCCTTCATTCATCCACAACCAACCATCCGCCCACAGCCATGGACCACACACGAGATCCCTGCCCCTGGGTCATCCTCAACGACTTCGGCGGCGCCTTCGCCATGGGGGGTGAGTCCTGTCACATCGTCGACGATGACGGCAACAACTAACATATAATAGCTGTGGGTGGGACAATCTGGCACGGCATCAAGGGCTTCCGCAACTCTCCCTACGGCGAGAGGCGAATCGGCGCCATCACCGCCATCAAGATGCGTGCTCCAGTCCTCGGCGGAAACTTTGGCGTCTTCGGCGGCCTCTTCTCAACATTCGATTGCGCGGTCAAAGGCGTGAGGCAAAAGGAGGACCCCTGGAATGCCATCATCACAGGCTTCTTCACCGGCGGTGCTCTGGCCATTCGAGGCGGTTACAAGTCGGCGCGCAATGGCGCCATCGGCTGTGCCGTTTTGCTGGCAGTCATCGAAGGCGTTGGTATCGGATTCCAGAAGATGTTCGCGGGCAGCACCAAGTTGGAGGTGAGTTGCTCAGGATACACTCCCATTCGTTGAGCTTCCGACTGACCTGATCAGATGCCGCAGCCGCCACCGCAGCAAGAACACTCCCTCGCTTGAGGAGACACTCCCGATAGGATGCGCGCCTGAAGCATCGCGTAACATGCGCCGACATTCCCGCCTCGACACACGACTCACCGAACAGCGAACCAACGAACAGACGAACCGACTCCCCTCTACTCTCTCGGTCTGCCCGCGAGCGGCAGCCCCTGTGTTGACCGAACCACGACATCTTAATTTTCCCTTTTCCGCAAGAACTTGCATCGGGGCGGGCGTTCAGTGTAAAATAGACACCACTTGGGAAGACGGTGGGTGGTTTGTGTTTGTACGATCAGTCTATATCAGCGAGAGAGAAGCGCGCCGCGCTCGAGCAGCAACTGCGCAATCTTCGCCAACTCGCTGGAACCTCCTCGGGGATGGAGAGTTCCATGAATGTATTTGTTCCCCAACCGTCTTGGGCCCCTCTGCTCCTGAACCTCTAACCCAAGTGCTCACCTCGTGTCATCCCGCCAGACGTGTGCCTGAGCGTTGCCAGCATCGTCGATCCATGCGCGAAACATGCCGCCACAGTTGAAGTCCTGCAATATCTCCGATCTGATGTGCTGAACATCTCCGCTGGCGTCGCGCCCAACGACCAGCTCAATGCCAATCATGCCTCCTTGACCTTCTCCAGTCCTTCCCCATCGGTCACCGGCGCTTCTCTCAAGCTCGCCGCCGGGTCCCGTCACGGCCGACAGCGCCCGCGCGCTCGATTCAGGCTTCCACTGGGCCCGGGCTGCCACAGTTCGCACAGCCGCTGTGCGGAGGAACGAGTCTCCGTTGCCAGTTCCCGACGCCGCAAATGCACGCGTCGTAGTTGACACGTCCGCAGCCAAGGGCACATATGTCCAAGGGGAGGGCAGACAGTCCGCGAGGAAGCTCAGCAGGCTGTTACCCAGCTGAACTCCTCCCGCGATTCCTGGGAAGATTCTCGGTGCAGACTGCTGCCCAGCATCTGGATGCTCGTCCCATTCTCCAGCCCAGAACCCCGCGCCAACAGTCGGCGTATCGCCGATCCGGCCAGTCAGCTTGTTGGTAAGTCCGCCGGTGCTGGTGGCCACGCAGATGACGCCCTCCTCATCTAAGGCGACCGCGCCGCAAGTCCCCTGGGGTAGATACTCAAGGGGGCTCCAGGTCGCAGCAACACCGCCCTCACGCTGTTCACGGGTGAGGGACCGCGTGTGCTCATCCCATCTCTTCTGCGTGAAGTAGTAGCTGGGGTCCACGATCTCGAGGCCGTACCGGACCGCCAACGTCTCGGTCAGTTCCGGTCCGTGAAGGTGCCCATGGCCCTGTGCGGAGGGCACGTCTGGTTGCCCGCTAGATTCTCCGCCGACACTTGCATCTTCAAGATCCGCTTCGCCGGCCTCCAGGATTCTGCTTGCCAGCTGGATCGGGTTCTTCAGCCGGCGGATCCCAGAAACACCCACAGCTCGCTTCTTGTACCCTCGCGACACCATGACCGATGCTTCGAGCTCGTTGACGCCGTCCCGCGTAAAGACGGCGCCGTGGCCGCTGTTGAAGTGCGGATCATCTTCCAGCAGGCTCACGGCGTATGTAGCCGTCTGCAGGGCAGACGGAAGCTTGCCAAACCGCTGAAGCCACGAGCTCGGCTTCTCATCTGCTGCCGTCATAAAGCTGTTCGTTTTGTCAATCTGAAACGTACGTCAGCATGGTTATTTAAGTAGCCAGCTGCCTGGCCAGGGGGTGAGCGAACAATGGTGAGCAACGCTTGGCGGTACGACTTCACCTCAGCCGGTGGAAGTGTAGATGGCTTGATGTTGCCGGCGCCTCCATGAATGATGATGCGGGGCTGTATCCTTAGCCCAACGGAGCTCTTCTGTTTGGAATCCATCATGCTGCAAATGTGCGGCCTCAATATGCTCTTATCTCGGAGTTTAAAGACAGAGTCCAGCGGAGGGACGACGATATGAAGATCACTTGTGTCGAGTCAAGGAACCAGAACCCCATGACCCGATTAGTAAGACAGCTCAAGCAGCCGTTGACTTGAACCCCGCAACATTTCGCGCGACGTCCCCTGGATGGCACAACAAGCACAGGGCGGGCACTGCACGAGAGACCTGTCGGCCTTGCTTCTGGATTTGGAATAATGGGTATCTATACTTAATAATCTCATACTTCGTACGGGAATGCTTTTGTCCACCGATGCCAGGTTACAGACGCGAAAACACCGAGCCAAATATTTCCCGGCTCTTGACCAAATTCAGCACCCGCAGGCGTTCATTGTCCAGGTGAGCCGAGTCGGTCGCCTGGCCACAAGGAAGATGAGCCGCAGGCGCTCCGAACTCCTTTTCCAAGAACCGGATGGCTGGAATCGAGCCACCTTCACGGATGTACAACGGCCGGCGTGGGCGCGACTCGGGCTCCACGGAGCCGTCACCCGACTCTTCATCGGATTCTGCAGACTCAGGCTGGGCAAAGACCGGCGCCCACGCTGCGACCACGGCCTCCTCGAGCGTGCGGAATATGGCATTCCCGGGGTTCCCTAGCCACGGCTCGGCCTGGTTGTCGATCTGAACCGAAAGCGAGTTCTTCGAATCAAGCCCGTCGAACAACTCCTGCAGGTAGGCAGACAGTGATGAGATGACCTGCTCGACCTCCTGGCCTGGCACAAGCCGGAGGCTGATGTGGGCGCTTGCATGGCTGCTCACGAGACTGCCGTCAGGGCCTGACACCTTGTACCGGTGGATTGTCAGGTTCGGCTCGCGCCATCGAGCCATCAGGGCGCGCTTCAGATTGTCAAGTGGCCCGCGTTCGGGGTTTCGCTTCAAGAGAAGGCATGCAATCTCATCGTACCTCGCCTCTTCCTCGGCCGTAACCGGCAACACATCGTCGTAGAAGCCTGGAATCGTAACCCTGTTGCCGGGACCCTTGAGCTTGGACAGGGTCGATGTCAAGTCCGACAGGGGCTCGTCATTCATGTATGAACCGTCAACACCGGAGTGCAGATCTGGCAATACAGACTCGACGCAGACGGTGGCATGCAGAACGCCTCGCAGCCCGTACGTCAGGCAGGGCACCTCGTCGTCGAGCCAGTAGCTGTTTGCGAGGAGGATATAGTCCACGTCGCCGACGAGATGCTTGTTTCGTCGAACAGTCTCCTTGAAGCCCCGCGAGGCGGCTTCTTCTTCACCTTCGATGAGGAAGACTATGTCATTGTTGAGCTTCTTCGCCTGCATCAAATCCGTGACGGCAAACAATGCCGCCATGATCGGGCCCTTGTTGTCGCTGACGCCCCGGCCGTAGAGGTAGCCATTGATGCCCTTGAGCTGGAATGGGTCCGTGTTCCACTTGCTCTTCTTGGGATCGGCCGTGACGACGTCGTAGTGGCCGTAGAAGAGAATCCGTTTGCGTTTCTCGGGCGCTTGCAAGGTGGCGCTGAAGTGAGCCAGCACAACGGGGTTATGAGGACTGCTATCGGTGCTCAGCAGATCGACCTGCCCACCCAGGCGCTTGAAGAGGGAGCCGAGGAACGTGGCACCGCGATGACAGTCTTCGGCGAATTCGGGGCGTGACGAGACAGTTTTGTAGGAGACAAACTCCTGCAACGTCGTGATCATGACATCCTGGGTCTCCTCGACGGTTTCTTGGCCCGCCGCCGTGCAGCCATCGACCCCCCAGATGGAGACATCGTTGTCGTTGGCGCCGGTGATGTAGTATCGCTTCGAGTTGTACGTGGTCGCAGCAGAAGACAGGATCTTGGCTTCATGTGCCCGCCATCGGGCCACGCACTGGTACTTCTGACTCACGTTCTCTGCTTGTGTGTTCTGGTATTCGCCGTAATGAGCAGTGGTGTGTTTCTGCGACAGTGAGTATAAGGGCATGCAGCCGAAGGGCGAGAAACTTACGCTGGCGGTACCTGTGCTCGACGCGCTCCAGAGATATCCCCAATCCATCTGCAGGGCCATCACATCGCCCCGGTGGCTCTTGATGACGCGCAGCCTAGAGCGGGTGTCCAGGTCCCAGAGTTCAATCACTCCAGACAACTTGCCGGCGTACAGGAATGAACCGTCGATGGCAAGAGACATGACCGACTCAGCATCATCGGCACCAAGGACCATCAGCTCCTCCAGCCCCGGTTCGCGGTCATCGGACTCATGGTCCTGGTCCGAGTCACAGACACCGAGCCTCCAGAGCTTGATGGTGCCGTCCCCGCCGCCGGAGATGAGCACATCTTCATCGGCGTCTACTAGCACTGTCGGAGCCCGGGCCATCAACATGCAGTAGACGTAGCCGTAGTGGGCAAACATCTGCACAGCGCCGGAGGGTATCTCGACGACCTTTTCCGACTTTGGGATTGCGGACCAGCGCTCATCGTTGCGCCGGGGGGTGGAGGTTCCGCCGACGGCTCGTGAGTCGAAGAAGCGGTGGTTTCGGCGATCGGGATGCTGCGCAGAGTCGTGCATGACGCGGTTCTTGGGGTCTTTGAGGGTGACCCATTGGATGGAGGTGTTCTGCGATCCGATATAGACGGTGTCGTGCTTGGCGCTGTAGGCCACCGAGAAGATGTCGCCGACATCGTACGTGCTGTATATCTCGTAGAGCCGGGTCATGGACCTCGGGTGCCAGACGTTGATTATCGGGTCGCCCGCGCTGGAGAAGAGCATGGAGCCATCGTCGGAGAGGAAGAGGCAGAGGACGCTGCGCTTGTGGGCTTGGATCTTGTGGATCTGCTGGAAGGTGGACAGCGACCAGACGACGATCTCGCCATCCTGCGTGCCGGCGAAGATGGACTCGGTGCGGTGGCAGACGGCGAGGCAGAGGACGGAGCTGTCGTGCCTGAGGTTGTGGAGGAGTTCGGGGCCGACCTGGGGGCAGTCTTCGGTGTCGCTGAAGGTCGCGGATAGGTCCGAGGCGGTAAGAGCGGAAGGCATCTCGTCTTCTGGTAGCGTGTTAGGAGGAGGAAGACATGTCAGAAGTTGAATTGAGAAAATCAATGGTGAGGCTGAGGTCTAGTGACTGATGCCGGCCTGGGGTGAGCCCAGGTGTTGCCAGCCTTGGTGGAAATGACGAAATTCGGGGCCAGGCGCAAAGAATTGGATGGGAAAGTGGACACCGGAGGGGACCCTGAGAGCCCCGGATCGGAGGTGCAGCGCTCCTGCTCTAGCGGAGAGTCTAGCGATGGTCTGGGCATGGGTCGCACCGCTTGGGGCTTGAGGCCAGGGGGCCTCCCGTCGACTCCATGGGGACAGCTGGCATTGATATCGACACAGGTGATGCGACCAAGGAAACGGAAAACGTACCAGACCCTTCAGTATCCGAATCCATCACGATACCCTCGTCGGACTCGCCGGTGCTCATCTTCTCGCACCCGCGGCAACCTGTCTGTTTCGTTTGCGGATCGATCCCGCCGGCCTGCGAGGTGGCCGGAGCCAATCCTGCCGTCGACATGCTTGGTCGTGTGCTCCTCGGTGCCCGGTGGTGATGGACTCCCTGACGAGCCGGGTCGATGTGACCGCCCTACTTTATATAAAGTAGGCTGGCCTGGTTATGGCGCAAGATTCTCGACGATGGCATCACGAGCAAGGTCGGCGCCAGAGTGCTCGGGATGCTGGCCGGTTCTCCCTGGGTCGGTCTCAGGTCGTGATGCAACGGAAGATTGTGGAAGATTTCAAGCTGTGACCGGCCGAAATCGGGCACCAAGAAAGACGTGTGTGATTTGCGTGCACAAACACCATCGGGCCTGCAGACGGGACGTGCAACTGGGACGGGACAAGACGGCGAATTACAGGGAGAGGGATCCGGGTCGTGCTGCCTGAGAGCAGGGCAGCGAGCGTTCACCGCATCCCGTGCTCCCTTGCGCGGTATCTGGATCGGTGTGCCTGCCCAGCTGGGCGATGACCGATGTAGGACTGACTTTGTCTGGCTCTGCACAGGCAAAAGGATAAGCGTCCCTGTCAGAGAGGCTGATCGTCGCAACCGTATCTGCGGGAAGCGGTGAGCACAGTCAGGCCCCAACACCAGCCAGCCACCCTGTCGTCATACACACCAGACCGTGGTTGGAGTACTATATACGCAATTCGGAAATCCTCAAGGGGAACGAGACCATGGCCGGCCGATGCCTACTTGAGTAAGTCCATAGCTGTCCAGGACAGCTCTTGGAACGAAGCAGCAGGTCCATTTGGAGCTGGAGATGTCAGGAAGAGAATGTAGTCGTGTCGTGGCCGTCTTTCATCCGGGCTGGTCCATTTCGTCTGCTCGGGGGCAAGCTAACATTGTCTGTCTGTCTGAAGGGATACTGGAAAAGGGGCAACAGGACGTTCAAGGAACTCAGCAAGCTGTCATCCGAAGATACAGCATCCATGGTCGAGTGGTGTTGGGGAGGGATGGGCCGGTGTTGGCTTGTGACTGGTCGCGACTGACTCCCCACATCCATGGCTGGCCCGCCAGAGTGAACAGACGCAGATCGATCTCGAGCATCCGTGGATCCATTTCAAAGCTTCACACCATTCCAACTCTTGGTTACCACAACACCACCTCATCGAGCTGCCCAATCGCATGCCAATTACATCCCATATCTACCTTGTAATCCTACCAATTCGCTTATAATGGACGACCAGTTCGGCGGCCGGACCGACGACGACTTGTTCGCGGACGAGTTCGAGCCCGTCACCGAGACCCAGACCCAGGTTGTCGATACAACCCCTCCTCCTCCCCGAGAACCCGAACCGGCGCCAGCTCCTCCCCCCAAGGCTGATGTCCCCAAAGCCACCGGCACAGTCCCCTCTCAGACGCCACGCAAGGGTCTTGCCCATTCCAAGTACAATGACAATCCTCCGCCGCCGCCGCAACCCGTCCAGCCGGCGCAGCCTCCTCCTCCGGAGGCCCCTCCGGCGGCTCCTCCAGTCGACGACAGCAACACCACAACACCACCTCCCTCCGCGCCAGCTGTTGAAGCTGTCAGCGCTTCTGCGCCCCGCGAAGGCAAGAATAGCGCCGCCCCGGCAGCATTCGTGCCCGGCTCCAACACGGCCCTCAAGTCCGAGATCCGCGTCAAGTCTGGCGCAAACCCCAGACAGAAGCTCACCGACGACGAGCTCACGGCGCGCATGGAGCAGATGAAGCTGAAGAATGCCGAGAGGACCCGGAAATTCGAACGCGCCGAGGCGGACCAGCGCACACACGATGCGTCCGTGAAGAAGGGCATCGAGGAGGCGAAGAAGAAGCGCATCATCGAGGAGGAGAAGAGGCGCATCGGAGAGCTGGAGAGGAAGGCAATGGATGACGAGCGCGCCAAGAATCGCGAGCGAAAGCTCCGCGCAATGGAACACAAGGATGGTGGCTGGGACCAGGGGAAGCTGGAAGAGCAGGACGACACCCGGGACTTCAGAGGTGCATACGGCGGCATCAGGGGTGCCAGGGGCATAGACTCGCTCGGTGGGAGTCGCTACGCCCGAGAGGACCTCGACGAGGGTGATTTGTTCAGGGGCAGAGGAAGGGGGCGCGGCCGTGGCCGTGGCGGCCCGGGGAGGGGAAGAGGTGGACGTGGAGGCCGCGATGGAGACGTCCCTGACACCAACAACAACGGCGCCGCTGGGACCTCGAGCAAGCCCGTCCTCACCACAGATGACTTCCCGTCTCTCCCTGGCTCTGATAAGTTCTCCCCGATCACGCCGCTGGGAAATACCACATGGGGCGACGAAATGGACGCCCTGGACGCCAAAATGGCGAAAAAGTAATGGGAATCAAGTTGCTTTGCAGCTCTGAAGGTGTTGACGCTACATAATACCTCTCGCTACCCTGAGCCTTCGTAAAATGCCGAGCACTTGGATATGTCCTGTGAATCTCCAATCTGTCTTGTTGGTCGCCCTCGTCTGCCGCCGGCCAACGTCCCAAGTCTGGGGCCTGTGAGAGCCGTCTGACTGCTCAGTATGATCAAGCGCAAAGACCGAGAACTCGGGCTTTCATGGCTGTCATTGTCGTCAGCTCTGTTGGCGTCCGTTGTGCATTTGGGCATCTGACCTCTGACGTTGCCATTTGTAGGCTCATCATCTGCTCCTCCAACTGCCGATGCTTCGTACTTTCTTCCTCGATGGAGCTCGGCTTGAGCGGATCTGCAATCGCGGGACCTCTCGCCGGCACGACCGCCTCGCTGCGTCAAGCTACGACGGCGATTGACTTGGCCATGCGAGAACCACCCCTGGCAACATATGCCTGGATTGGCTTGATGGGCCTACCAGCCACCCCTGTAGCCTCTTCCGCGCCCGCGATATCCGCCCCCGCCTCCTCGAGGTCCTCGTGGCCCGCCCTGACCCATCCCGTCGTCGTCCATGGGTGGCGCACGCATCCTTCCGCGCATCTCCTTGGGAAACGCGTCCAGTGTCTTGCGCATCTGAGCATAACCCAGGTGCATCTTTCCGTAGAAATGATCTGCCAGGCGGCGATCATTGTCGAGTCGACTGAGGTACGCGCCGCAGACATCACAGACTTGCAGCTTCTGGTGGCCCGACGGTCCCGAGGTGTCAGAGAGTTCCTTGAGCTCTCTTTCGCGATCGAGTTTACTTTGCTGAGCTTGCCGAACTCGGTAGTACTCGTCTAACGCCCGGGAGACCTCCCCCATCTCGCCCAGGATCTCGACTTCGAGGAGGCCGTTGTTGATGCTTGACGAGAGTTCGGATATGCCCTTGAGCTACGCAATGGGTCAGCGAAAGTCCAGAAAACATTTCAGAGCAGTGTACGAACCAGAACATTGGTCTGACGGATCTCATCCGGTGTCTTCTCCAGCCGTCTCTGCGCCGCATCGATTCTCCGGTTGCAGTCGTCGATGTATTTCTGGAGGTCGCGCATGTAGTCGTACTCGAAGTTAAGTCGCTGCCTGTCTTTTTCAGGCATGGACTCGTACTCTGCTTTCAAGGGCTCCGAATGGACGCGGGAGCAGGCGCCGAGATCTTGTTTTGTGTTGGTGAACAGGTCGTGGGGGCAGGTGCCGACGATGAAGGAGCGACACACTTTGGGATCGGTCATGGAGAGGGACGCCTGGCGCGTGGCCGCGGAGCCCCCCATGAGCTGCTCGAGCAGCTTTCGTTGTTCTGCGGCCATGGTGTGTGTGTTGAGGATGTTGGTTGAAGATACCTAGGTCAAGAAGAATGCGATGCGCGCCGAACCCAATGGGCGCCTGCGTCTCGAAAGAAAGGCTTATCTAATCGCAATCTGCCGCTTGCCACCGCCTCCGCGTCGCGCCCACTCCCGTCCCACCCTGGACGAAGCAGCCAGCACGCCCCTTGTACAAGCCAGCGAGGCAGCATCACACCCACGACACTGATACAAACGTCGCCTCTTGGTCCGGGGCTGCCCAACATGCGCCAACTCCAGGCGCTGCTACTACTAGCACTGATATGCGTCGCAGGGGCAGCAGACTACGTTGAGCATCTGAACCTGCGGCCACTCCCCCAATCGGCGCTCCTGGCGAGCTTCAACTTCAAGTCCAATTCGACGCTCCAGGACTTTACGTCGCAGAACTTCCGTTACTTCCCCAGGTCACTGGGACAAATACTCCAACATGCCGGGACGCGAGAGCTACATCTAAGATTCAACCTCGGTCGCTGGGATGCGCAGAACTGGGGGGCGAGGCCGTGGGAGGGCCAACGTGAGGGCGGAACTGGTGTTGAGCTCTGGGCTTGGCTGGAGGCCGAGACGGACATCGAGTAAGTTGCCGCTCCCCAAACCGATCTGTCGCCCATCACAAGGCTGACTCTCAATAGGGCCGATCAGAAGTGGCTCACCTTGACGAATGCGCTGTCTGGCCTCTTCTGCGCTTCCTTGAACTTCGTCGACAGCACCCGAACGACTCGCCCCGTCATGTCATTCCAGCCTGAAGGCGACCACGCCAATGCCACCGTACCGAATCTCCGGTTGCTGCACGGCGTCCTCCCGAAAGAAGTCGTCTGCACGGAGAATTTAACACCTTTCCTCAAACTGCTCCCGTGCAAAGGAAAAGCTGGCGTCTCCAGTCTTCTCGACGGCCACAAACTCTTCGACTCTTCCTATCAGAGCATGGCCATCGATGTGAAACCTATTTGTCCGACCGGGGAAGACTGCGTCCTCCAGCTCGAGCAAACCATCGACATGGTTCTTGACATTGATCGGTCAAAGCGGCCCAGGGGCAATCCCATTCCTCGACCGCCGCCCAGGGACGATGTCATCTGTGACACCTCGAAACCCTACAACTCGCCCGACACTTGCTTCCCAGTAGGTCACACACTCGGCCACGAGTGGAACCTCTCTCAACTCTTTGGTCGCTCGATCAGGGGCACCTGTCCTCTCAGCAACCCAGATATCCCGCCCGTCTGCATTGAGGTTCCCACAGCCAGAGACGTCCAGACTTCGCAGGGAGTGACCACTGTGAAGCAACAGGGAGAGGGTTATCGGTGCTTCACACTAGGACCAGAGGGCGATTTTGACATCATCCTTCCGAAGCACGACTCGACTCTCGGGAGCGAGCTTGCCGCCCCTCCGACACCCCTCATCTACGCCGAGAGGAGCTTGATGGGGCACGGGCAGGAAAGCGGAGGCGTCCAAGCCATCCTGACGAACCCCAGCCCGGACACTGAGGTTGAGTTCATTTACATGGAGTCTCTTCCTTGGTTTATGCGCGTCTACCTTCACACCTTGAGTGCTAAGATCGAAGGCACACGTGCCTCTGCGTCCAACATTATCGAGGACATTTACTACCGTCCGGCTGTTGATCGAGCTCGGGGGACTCAGCTCGAACTCCGGATGCGAATCCCGCCCGCATCGACGGTTTTCCTCACATACGACTTCGAGAAGACAATTCTGCGCTACACAGAATACCCCCCCGACGCAAACCGCGGTTTCGACGTTGCCGCTGCCGTCATCACAACCCTGAGCCCCAGTATCCAGAGCGTGCGAACCACCACCATGCTACTGAACTTACCGGTCCCTGACTTCAGCATGCCTTACAATGTAATCATTTTCACGTCAACGGCGATAGCGCTTGCCTTTGGCGGCATGTACAATATCCTGGTTCGACGCCTGGTAGCCGCTGACGAGGCACCGAGCCCGCTTGCGAGGGCCAAGCTCAGCAAGATTCTAGAGAAGTTCCGGCCAAAGAAGCCAGTATCGTAATACACTGCTTTAGGATGTTGCCAAATCACAACCGCGAGTCGTGCTGCCCGACTTGAATGGACCGACCGCTCTGCTGAACCCTTCCCCTCCCTCTCTCCCCATCCATGGATTCTCAAGAAGCTCAACGTTGCTATCCTTGCTAATGCGTAGCTGCATCTTGTTTCCCACACGGCCCGTGGAGCTTGCTCTACTTGCCGCTACCCGTGTGCTCCCGCAGAGATGTCCCTATCCATTCCAATCCCATACCGCTACTTCGTGCGACTCTCGACGCGAGGGGTGAAGCAACGGAATTGCCATCCTGTCCCAAGCAGCAGGGCTTCCTACCTGGCAAGGTGTACAGCCATATCTAGCCTTGCATTTCCACGTGCGGTCAACCTCACACAGAACGTGGTCGTTCACGGCCACGGCAGCAAGGCTGTCCAACGTCACAGCTGCAGGCACTGGGTCTCTTCTGCTCCAAGAGTTCAGTGGCACTTGAAGGGGCGCCGTACGTCACACGACCCCTGGCCAGTCTCCCCGACTGTTCTTCTCAGATACCGATGCGCAGTGCCGACCTCATAAGAGGACGCATCGCAATGGCTTCAAAGAGCCAATTCTCTCGTCTCTTCTGCCTGCCACCAGAGGAACACCGCAGCGCCCGTCTCCCTCAACCGGGACCGTCAGCGTGCACTCTGACTTGCCGAGAATCCGTGCTTTGATTTCTCGTCCAGTCATGCGTGTTCATCTCATCCTCGCGGCCTTGCTGGGCTGCGAGCTTGTGCAAGGCAATGCCCGGGGTATTCGCCATGATACTACCACGAACAGTCGCCGTTTCATCGTCGAAATCGATCAGGTATGGCCCTTCATCCATCGGCGATTCCTCTGACACGGCGGTCTCATGTAGGGGGGCGACCTTGCCGTGCTCAAGTCGGAGATCGAGTCGCGACCTGGAAGCAGGGTTTTGAGGACGTTCAACAACAGGGTTTTCCGCGGGCTCAGCGTGGAATCTTCCACCCAGAATCTCGACAGCCTGCGCGCGGTGGGCAGCATCACAAACGTCTGGTTGTCCACGAATGTCGAATTCTCCCCAGCCCTCAACACCAGACATTTTGCGAACGATAGTAGCGCATTGAACTACAGCATACATCACATGACTGGAGTTGATCGGCTTCACCGGGAAGGCATCCTCGGTCGAGGAACCAAAGTCGCCGTCATCGACACAGGCATAGACTACAATCACTCGGCGGTTTGTGGAAGGGCTGCCATTGTGGTTGACTATTGCTGACCGCATGACAGCTCGGTGGCGGCTACGGCCCTGGTTTCAAAGTAGCAGGAGGTTACGACCTGGTCGGCGAAGCATGTAAGCGATGTGTCGTGCTGAAGATGCCCACATTCTAATTTATCTTTCAGGGTTGCCGGGCGGTGACGGCGAGAAGGAACCAGACGACGACCCCCAAGATTTCCATGGCCACGGAACACATGTGGCAGGCATCATCGCCGGCGAGACAGAAAAGTGAAGCATCATCCGCGCGCTTGGTGGCTTCTCCGCTAACAACTGGACAGTTGGGTCGGAGTCGCCCCCGAAGCAACACTCCTGTTTTACAAAGTCTTCGGCGGTGGTGTACGTTTCCCGAGACTTCACAAATGCGACATTCGCTGATTCCTTCAGGGCGGAACCGACGAGGATACGCTCATCGAGGCGTTTCTGAGGGCCCATGATGACGGGGTACGTTGTTCGATGTTGTTGAGATTCTCAACAGTGTCCGATGTTGACAGTCACAGGCCGATGTCATCACGGCCAGCATCGGTGGACCGGGCGGATGGTCCTCGGCCGCATGGGCGGTCATCGCCTCACGGATCGTCGAAGACGGCACGCTCGTCACCATATCAGCCGGCAACAGCGGAGGTGTAGGGGCTTTTTTCGGATCCAACGGCTCATCCGGCAAATTCGTCTTGGCCGTCGCTTCAGTCGATGCCGATACATTGCCCGCGCTGCCGTTTGAGGCGACTGCAACGTTGAGAAACATATCAACTACCTCAACCTCTGGCTACATTCCAGGAGGAGATAGCCCCTTCCCAGCTTCGATTACAGATTACCCTGTTTGGCCTCTGTCTCTCAACGTTTCCGACGTCAATGTTGGCTGCCAGAGGCTATCAGGCCGCCGCAATCTGACTGACGTCGTGGTCCTCTCACCTCTTGAGGGTGATTGTACAACTTACACAAGAATTGTCCATCTTCTTGAAGTGGGGGCACGGTACGTGTTGTTCTACAATGACAGCGAAATCACCATGCCGGCCGGCAATCTCGCCGGCACGCCCTTGAACTTTGGCATCATCACTTTCGACACGGCAGCAAACCTGACACAC
Organism: Furcasterigmium furcatum; assembly: GCA_001599815.1. Classification (NCBI taxonomy): domain Eukaryota; kingdom Fungi; phylum Ascomycota; class Sordariomycetes; order Glomerellales; family Plectosphaerellaceae; genus Furcasterigmium; species Furcasterigmium furcatum. The sequence goes on from BCIA01000007.1 coordinate 117,817, forward strand.
TCCCTTCTCGATGGCGCAGATGTCAGGCTCAACTTTTCTGTGAGCGACCAAATTCGTTACGTCGGCATCCAGAATTCTGCGGGCGGAGTAGCGAGCTACTTTACTTCCCTTGCCGCGCTGTTCGACCTCCAGATCAAGCCCGACATTGCCGCACCTGGGGGAAACATATTTAGCGCCTACTTGGATAACACTTTCCAGGTGATGAGCGGCACCTCGATGGCCTGCCCCTATGTGGCCGGGGTCGCCGCTCTCTACATCGGGAAACACGGCGGCCGGGCATTGCACGGCCGGGGATTCGCAAGGGACCTCGCCATGCGCATCATGTCCAGCGGTCGCGCCGTCAGGTGGAGCGATGGAGCGACCAAGCAGGACTATGGACAGTGGGCTCCGGTATTCCAGGTGGGATCAGGACTCATTGATGCTCATGCGGTCTTGACATACAACTCGGCCCTCTCATGGACCAAATTTGCGCTCAACGATACCGACCACCATAAGCGCCAGCACAAGCTTGCCATCACAAACAACGGGTCCCGAAGGGAGCGTTACCGATTCTCCGTGAGCTCTGTCTTCCAAGCAATAGACCACCAGCTAATTCTTTAGGTCCAACCTGCGGGAGGACTCGAGGCGATGGACACCTCGACCGATCCCCCCTTGATCCAATGGGGACCTGATCCAGCGCCCCCAATCCTTTTACAGCCAACTGCGATGAAGCCAGAGGTCGAATTTCCGGGAGAGGTCTGGGTTGAGCCAGGCTCGACCGAGATAGTCGAGTTCGATCCCCCGATCTTGCTTCTGCGCCCACGGGCTGACATTTGGGTGTCCAGGTTCTCGATTGATTATCCTGCGGGTCTTCGGCCAGAAAACCTACCCATCTACAGCGGCAAGATCCTCGTATCCAGCACAAACGCCGAAAAGCTATCGGTGCCGTACCTCGGTGTCGCTGCCAGTATACGCGATACTTTTCGAAACATCTACCATCCGGGTTTCCCCAACGGCAGATCCACCAGAAACTGGACCACCATCGAGGATAAACCATAGTGAGTCGGTGGTGTCTGTTGATCGCTCAGTGACTGACCTTGCAGCTTCTCCTTCAATCTCTCGCGGGCGGCCCAAGACTTTCCCATGATCGACAGCGCGTTTCGCTGGGGCGTTCGCGAGTTGAGATGGGACATCTTCGAGCCTGGATGGAATGAGAGTCAGTGGACGTATCCTCCGGCGACCGGCGTTGACGGATACATTGGCGCCGCAACCTCATGGGCCAGAGCAAATTACTTCCTCTGGTTCAACCCGGAATACCACGACCGTGACGATGTCATCACCTTTCCTGTCCAGGATCTCACGCGCAGCATGGTCTACTCGTACTGGTGGCTGGGGCGCATGGCGGACGGCACGACGATTGCCCCAGGGAATTACACGTGAGCTCACGACCCCTTGTTCGGCGAACGCCCTGCTGACTTCTCACAGCATGCGCATTGCTGCGTTGGTACCGTTTGGGGACCCGCACGAGTCGGACGATTGGGCCGTCTACCAGATCCCCGAGATACAGATCATGAGGGCGTCAGACATCACCGACGATCCATGAGGGCCACCACTGATGGCAGTTCCCGAGAACAGTACGGAGATGGCGAGGAATCCAATGATACGGTCGCCAGGAGGCGCAGAGGTGAAAGCAGCTGAAGTTTACATTTCAACCTTGCATCAGGAAGAAAATCGCTGTCTCGAGCTTGTTCGGCCCCTGCCATCACCTGTGAGAGTGATGCGGTGGTTCCAGCATTCCTTGAACTCATCCTTCATCCACCTCATTCCGGTAAGATCCCGATCGCGCTCCTCGCCGGTCCTCACGAAAACAAATTGCGACGAATTCAGGAACAGGATGCTTCGTGTCGCCAATCAGTGGCATGATAGTGAGGTATTTGCTCTGAAGAAATTAACTCTAGAAAAGAGCCGCCGCGCAGCACCATGATGTTTTCGACTGAACATTGTCCGTAGCATCATTTCAAAAGCAAAAGATTCATCTTTTCCATCCGCCTGCCTTTTTCTTCGACTTTGGTACCTTACAGCTTGGCACGAACAGACCAGGGGAAAATTGAATCGACAATCTCGCCCGACCTCGTGGCCAGAACGGAAAGGAGGGTATCACTGAGCTGCAAGCTGTCAGTAAGGACTCATCATCAAAAGCAAGGCGGAACCTGGAGACTCACCCCATGCGTCATCTCGCAGCATCCCTGCAGGTACACTCCGGAATCAGGGGCCACTGTTCCCGGGGCGTACTGCACGCGGTAATCCCTGCCGACCTCGAGCTTCCTGGAGCAGGCCTGCTGGTCCTCGCAAACCTGCCAGCCGCTGACGGACTCGTCCTCCTTTGCTCCCACCTCGGGCAGCATCCCCCAGCTGTCGCGCAGCATGTCGAGATGGGCGCTGCGCTGGTAGCCTGTTGCCGCGATGACCAGATCGGCGTCAACGACCTCCTCGACTCCCAGGTCGCCCAGCGCGAGGGACTCGTCGATGAGTCGCAGGCGGAGTCGCAGGCTGTCGGCGCTCTCGTCGACGCTGGCAATCTCCCTCGCGCCCATGACCCTGTGCGGCCACTTCCGCTCGTCATCGCCAAACTCCCGGCGCTGCTCGTACATCTTCTCGTACAGGTGCTCGATGAGCTCTAGCCTCACAACGCCGTAGTTGGTGGCCTTGGCGTCCTGGATCAGGGCGCGGCGCGCCTGCTGCGACCGCGGGAACAGCGAGTCGGTGTATGACGGGTTGAAGATGGAGTTTACGAACGGCGAGTCGTCGCTGGGCTTGAGGAACTCGGAGCGCATGACGAGCCAGGTCTTCGAGTTGGGGTACAGGTTCTGGATGTTGTTGAAGATCTCCGCGGCGGACTGGCCGGCGCCCACGACGGCGACGCGGTACGGGGCGGCCTTGTCTTTCAGGAGGCGCGGGACGAGGTGAGCGTACTGAGAGGAGTGGATGACGCGGGGGTGCGGGTTCGGGAGCGAGCTGGGGATTGAGGGCTGGCCGCCGACCGCGATGAGGACGTTCCGGGAGCGGACGGTTGTGAGTTTGCCGGTGGCACTGTCACGGGAGGTCACCGTGAAGATCTTGACTGCGCCCTTGGTCTTGGTGTCGGGGGACACCGAGACAACCTGCTGCCGGTACTGGACGACATCGTCGAAATGAGCGGCGCACCACCGGAGGTAATCCTCGTACTCGACGCGGGCAGGTAGAAACGTGCTGAGGTTCGTAAAGTCGACGAGGCGGCCTTGGTTTTGGAGGTAGTTGAGGAACGTGAAGTGGGATCGGGGATCGCGGAGTGTGGCCATGTCCTTGATGAAGGAGATCTGCATCTTGGCTCCCGGCAGAAGCATGCCGGCGTGCCACGCGAAACGGGTCTGCTTCTCGAGGAAGAGCACCTTGGGATTGCTCAGCGAGACATTGTTGGCCAGGTTGTCGTGCAGAGCAACCGCAACCGACAGGCTCGCGGGGCCGAAGCCGACACACACCAGGTCATGTACCTCGGACAGATCGGTAGGCGTGAGCAGCGACTTGGAAGCGTTGGGGTGTGTGTTGTGAGGCTTGGCCGGGGTATGTGTCGTCTGGGCCGGGCCCGGGAGGTCGGCGCCGACAAAGCTGGCGTAATTGGGTGCTGCACCGGCAGCTAGAAGGGTTTGAGATCTGGACCCGTCGTGAGGCGACATGTTGGCGACTGAGAAGTGAAGCTGAAGATGCGGCCGGGTTTGGCTGGATGATGGGCGGTTGGCACCAAGTCGGAGTTCTTATACGCGGAAAACTCGGCACCGGAGGCACGTCGACTTTATGGGTTCCCCTCGGCCGTCACGAAATATGAGAGCGTTTTTATTCGCGAGTTGGACTCTGAAGTGCGCGGGCTCAGATCGATCGCAATGCGTGGTTATGGGGTCGCGTTGGTGACGTATGTGAAGCGATGTTGGAATGAGGCAAAGGGTGGGTGCGAATCTCGCGGGGGCGGTCCCAAACTGAAAATAGCAGAGCAGAGGGGCGAGCAAGCTGGACGGGGCTAGGACCGGCCACGAGAGGTGGGAGGCCGGCATCATAAATAGAGATTCGAGAAATAAAATGCACATCGCGGCGGGCAGCCATATCCCTCCCTCCCTCCGTCCCGGCTTGTGAAGGGGGCCCGCCGTCGATCGGCCCCCGCCCCAAGAGATGGGCTAGCTGGAGAGAAAACCACGGCCAGCACGCACCAGGTACGTGGTGAGTGGGACGGGCGTGCCCGTGGATCTCATCTGGTGGCAGCATTGGCTCGGACGCCGGTGTTCGTCATGTACTACAGTATTGGGTTGACCAAGGAGGGTGACATCGTGATGTGACAAGCGGCGGGCCTTCGGCTTCAACTGCCATTTGATGCAGAGGGCCGAGGAGCTTTCCCCTGTCTGGGCATGGCCTCGATGCAAAGCGGCAGGTACTATGTAGGTCAGGGTCGAAGCTGTTGCGAGCTTCCACGAGTCCCAGGGAGACCGCCACGGCACTCAATGTGGGCGGCCGGGAAGACCCTGCTTGGCAGGTGGCCGTTGTAGGGATCATTGGGGGCGGCCTTCGGCATATGAGGTGGATCGGCGGACGATCCGACAAAGGGCAGTCCCCAGACCGAAAGAAGACTTCCGGGGAAGGGCTGGGAGCTGCTTCGAGGACGTGGTCGTCGAGCAGGACTCGGGCAGCGGCGCGTCGCGCATCCTGAGCGAGGCCGGTGGTGGTGGTGGACAGCCCGGAGTCGTCCCCGAGCAAGGCAGGTCGTCTGTGAAGCCCAGAACACGTTGGAGAGGAACAAATCGAGCTGCCTCTGCCGCGATCACGCAACAGCTGCATGGTTTGCCGGACCGGATAATTTGCATCTGATATGCCAGGGTGCGCTGCGGTGAGTCTTCCGATGGCAGGGTTCTCCCGAGTCTCGGTCTCGGCTTACGAGGGATCGGCGTGTCTAGTGGCCTCCGAGCACGGCGACTCTTCATGCAGAAACGACGTCAGGGAAATGAGGCGCGAGGACAGACCGGAGACGGTTGCAGCGGTTGCGACGATGGCGTCGCTCGTCGGTGGTCTAAGTGGACGCGGGACAGCGGCCGGTCACGCCATTGGGCGAGGGGCGCCGAGGGTGGAGTTGAGTGATTTTTTATCTGATCATCAGATAAAATCTGATAAGATCCAGAGGCGCGCACAGATCTCAGGGTGGCTAGGACTCGCTGCCCGTCGTGGCTGATCCCTGTCCCTCGTCCGGAGCCGGTGACCCAAGAGGCCCACGCACGATGCTTCTTCTGGGGACGCTGGCTTGGACGGCTCGATGAAAACTCTGCATTGGCTCCGCTGCCCTCGTCTATCTGGTCCGCCAGGGCGAGCCTCGAGGCGGACGCGCCCACTTCATCTCCGCTCATCGACATGCCTCGCTTCGACTTGCTCCTGGGATGGATCGTACGAGGCGGGACACAGGGCCAGGGCCCGACAGTCCACGTCCACGAGCGAGCGTCGTGCTGCGTGCCTGAGAGGGAGGGAGGCTTACCGCGGTAAGTAGGTATGGCACGATATTCTATCCCGTCGCCACATGCCGGTCCGACAGTCACAGCACGAATGCAACGGCGGCTGGGCCTCTAACCGCTTCCCGACTGAGATCGCGAGCCCGACTGCATACGAAGCACAACCATCCAGGTGACAACTGACAACGACGGCACGGAGATGCCACAACTCTACCCACGCCGAGCCACTGGTTTCGAGCTATCGAGAGCCTCCGCGGCTACTAGCACTCTTCGCCAGCATCACGTTGCCCGCAGCGGCAGACGACAGTAATAATAGAACCCGACCAGGGCGTAGCTCCCCCGCTCGATCACCGCCGTGGGATGAAGAGGTCAGATGGCCGAGCGGAGAACTCCCGAGCACCCAGTGTGTCAGAGCATCCCGCCGCCGAGTGCCCATTGAGTAATACAGTACTGCCCTTTGGGCCCGAGTTCCCTTGCTCTGTCTGGTTCACGCTTCAGACTAAAGCAACGCAAATAGAACCGAAGACTACCTTGTCCTACCTACCATACATACTTTTGCATAGTAGGACGCATGCGTCTTGCACTGCAACTGCTTGCCCCGACAACCCGGAAACCACCAGGCTCTGCCAGCGGCCGGGCGGCCGGCATCGGTGTGCGAGCGGGCCGTTCCATGACCCAGATTACTCCTCCTTGCTAGTCGGGTCGCAGCTCCAACACATGTCAGCACCCCCACGAGCTTGGGCTCGCCCCCGCCTTGGTCGTCTGCTGTTGGTGTCTTCTCGATGCTGCTGAACTGAAGTCAATTCGATTTCCCTCCTTTGTACTCCAGGCCACATCCCGCCCGTCTCGGCCTCGCACAGGTCGCTTTACCCGTACCACACAGCCCGACAGCTGCATGTCGTCGACCAGAAAGCGGCGCCGCCCCCGAAACCCCCCATCTCGGTCGACGAATCATCGACTTCGTATTTCAACACCAACAACCCAAGCTCAGTCCAGGCGTTCTTCCGCCTCACTTCCAACGTTCCACGTATTGTGCTCACGCCCTGATCGCCGGCCCCGCTGAGTAATTCCTGCCATCTGAGAGGCCAGTTCTCCTGCAGGTGACCCGATCCGCGTGGGCTCCCGTGGGATGATGCGCATGCCGCGCCTGACGACCTTGGATTGCATTGGAGCTTATCCCGGCCTCTGCGAATCACATCTCGTCTCGTTGAGTCTCGCGCTGAGTCTTGTCCTATTGCGCGTTACCTCTGCAAGGCTAAGCGGTTGCTACCAGTTCAACATCCCGGTAGGCATCAGCAGGTGGTGGTATGTTTGGTTGTGGATGCACCTTTCTTCTTCTTGGGCTCCCGTGAACGAACGCAGTCAGTTCTCTGCTCGGGAACTCCTGACGCCCTGAGGAAGTTCAATCATCAGTTCCATGCACTTCTTTGATACCTCTCCAGCGGACATTGCATCTTCATCTTTCAAAGCATTCTGATTCATCATGGCATCATCTCTTGACACCCCCGAAATGGCATCGATTCTCAACCATCCTCCCCAGCGCCTGGAAGGGCCAGCTTTCCTCCACGAGCTGGTGGACGGCCAGACGAACCCGGAGCTGCTCGCTGTCGACGGCTTGCTGAGCGATGGGACTCGTCAGAAATTGTCATATGCGGAACTGCACAAAGCAGCTGACAGTCTGGCCGTCCAAATCCTGAACATGGTCCCAGAACCCTCCAGATCACACCAGTTCGTGGTGCCCCTTCTCATTCCGCAGTGCCCAAGCCTCTATGTGGCCATGCTGGCCATTCTCAAAGCCGGCGGTGGGTTCTGTCCGTTGCAGCTGGACGCTCCGCCCGAACGTATCAAATTCATCCTGGAGGATGTGGGTGCCAGCCTCGTCCTTGCTTCCCCAGGCTTCGTCGATAGGATCCTGGCAAGTGGAGGGACAGTTGAGGTCCTCACAATACCCGAGCAGCTCCAGATGGGCTCTGCATCGGCATCGGACTCGAGTCAACGACTTGCAGACATTCCACGATCCGAGGACTCTCTCGCGTATGTCATGTACACGTCTGGCTCCACCGGCACGCCCAAAGGCGTGGGAATCTCTCATTCTGCTGCAACCCAGAGCCTCCTTGCCCATGATCGCCACATCCCCAGCTTCGACCGTTTCCTTCAGTTCGCCTCCCCGACCTTCGACGTTTCCGTATTCGAGATCTTCTTTCCTCTTTTCCGCGGCAGCACTCTTATCAGCTGCGATAGGTCCACCATGCTCGATGATCTTCCTTCGGTCATCAGACGTCTCGAGGTTGATGCCTGCGAGCTCACTCCCACCGTTGTTGATAGCCTCCTGCGGGCTAGATCCGCCGTGCCAACACTGCGCTTACTTCTCACGATCGGTGAGATGTTGACAGACCGTGTCGTGGCAGAGTTCGGGGGCGATGCGAATCAACCGAGTATTCTATGGGGGATGTACGGGCCTACGGAGGCCGCAATTCACTGGTATGTCCAAGATCGTTGCTCATACTCGTGACTAGCAGCCAACTGACACGACACAGCACCCTCCAGTCTGCATTTCCAACTACCTCATCTCCTAAGAATATCGGAATCCCTCTCGACACTGTTTCTTGCTTCATTGCTCGAATCCCGGAAGACGACGGAGTCTACACGTTCGACCTTGTCCAGCCAGGGACTGTGGGCGAACTCGTCGTGGGCGGCTTCCAGCTTGCCACGGGTTACCTCAACAGACCAGAACAGACAAACAAATCCTTCATCGAGACCGAATTTGGCCGGCTTTATCGAACCGGGGACCGGGCCCTTCTTCGACAGGAGGGGACTATCGAGTGCCTGGGACGAATCGCCGATGGCCAGATCAAGCTTCGCGGCCAACGTATAGAACTGGGCGAGATCGAACATGCAATATTGCAGGATCCGAGCTGCCAGTCTGCGATTGCCATGGTCATTGGCGGGATCATTGTGGCATTCTGCACTGCAGAAGATGGCGTTGATCTTGCGTTGATGCCAGTGATCCTCTCAGACACCTGCAAACAGTGGCTTCCATCCTTCATGGTGCCTGGAGACATCGTCTGCATGGAAGGCTTCCCTCGGCTGGCTTCTGGAAAGATAAATCGCCAACTTCTCAAGCAGAAGTACGAGGAAGCAAAGGAAGCCGATCCTGCTGATGACGTCGTCAATCCCTACGCCACCGTTTCTGACCCCTTGGTGGTCCAGGTCATGGATCTGATATCACAGACCCTCGAGGCCCGCATGGACCAAAACTCAAAGCTCGCCGCTCATGGCCTTGACTCTTTGAAAGCCATCAGGGTTGCTTCGGTCCTCAGGGCAAACCAAGTCAATGCCACTGCGTTGGAAATTCTCCAGGCCAGCACAATCGCCTCGCTGTGCGACGCGATTCGAGACAAGTCTGCCGATCAACTTCAGAGTCAAGAAGTCCGTCTCAATGTCGAAGAGCTCATTTCGGCTGATCCATCATGGCCAACTTCAAAGTACGACATTGAGACCGCGTTTCCATGCACGCCGCTCCAGTCTTCCATGCTCTTCGAGACGGCAGCAAACAGTTCGGCTTACCACAACAATGTCGAGCTCGAGTTCCCTTCTGCCTGCTCGATCGAAATGGCAAAGAGTGCCATCGAGCGCCTTGCTGAGAACAATGACATCCTGCGGTCCAGGTTTCTCCTCACCCAAACGGGGTTCGTCCGGGCTGTCTACCGGAGGCTTCCAGAATCACAGATACAGATCATCGACTCAGACACACTGAACGCCTCATCAAGTCCTGGAGGTGACCCAATGCATCCCTTTGTCGTTCAAATTTCCAACCCGACAGAATACCGTGGCCCTCGAGCTATGCTCTGGCTACACCACGCGGCATATGATGGCTGGACTATCGACCTGATAACACATGACCTGTCAATTATGATGGACGACGATCAGGTGCCATACCATCGTCCACAGTTTGACCAAGTCTCATCCTTTTACCACAACCTGTCATCTTCCAGCCTAGACAAGTCCAGATCATACTGGGCAGAACAACTTCTAGACTGGCAGACCCCTGGCTTTCCGAAGATGTTGGACAGACCTTCTGAAAAGCCTTCTCAGGGGTCGATGTCTCGGAAACTTGACATCACGACGAACCAACTCTCGGGTGTCGCAGAGCGCCTTTCTTGTCACCCCCAGGCCATCTTTCAAGCTGCCCTCGTCTGGCTCTGGGGCAGCCTCCTCGGCGGCAGCGACGTTGTCATCGGCACTGTTGCTTCCGGGCGAACCATCCCAGTCGACGGAATCGACCAGGTGATGGGCCCCTGCATCACCCCGGCACCTCTCAGAGTCAATTTGGACACGGTTGTGACAGGGACTCACCTGATACGGGCCATTCAGGCCACAAATCGCCAGGCCCTTGAGCATTCTCTACTTCCGTTGTCCGAAATACGGAAGGCTGCCGGGATTGCCTCCGGCTACGCGCTGTATGATCTTTTGTTTGTCTACCAAGAGTCTCTCTACAGCCGTGACAGGGCTTCACGGAAAGTGAGAGAAATCTCGCACCGAGACTCGTTGGAGACCAAGATCTTGATCGAGATCGAGCCGACAGACGGCGACTTTTTCTGCCATATGACATACCACACGGACGCCGTAACACAGCATCACGCAGATTTGATGCTCGAACAGATTAACGCAATCTCAGAACGACTCATTGCCCAGCCAGACATCCTCATCGGAGAATTCCACGAAGCTCTTCCCGTCCATACTACATCCATCTACAACCACCAGCCGTCTCACTTCGATGGTATTCCCGATTTGGCGTCAAGTTTTGAGCGCACTGCAAGATCTTCGCCAGATGCCATGGCTGTATGCTTTGCAACATCCATCACCGACACGGAAACAGTAGTTGACAGCGTCACCTACGCTCAACTAGACATCATGTCGAACCAGCTTGCTTGGAAGCTGCGCAGCGAGGGCGCCCATGAGGGCGGCATTGTTGCCGTCGTCATGGAAAAGTCCGTGCTCATGTACGCAGCCATTCTCGCCACAGTCAAAGCCGGCTGTGCCTACCTCCCACTCCTGCCCTCAACGCCGGTAGAACGCACGCAGACGATCTTGGGTCAGGCATCCGTGGATTTGTGCTTGACAGATTCGGCATCGGTCTGCTCCCTGAGCGCCGCTCTGAAATGCAGAGTCGTCGATGTTGAGGATCTGGACCGATCGGATTTGCCAGCTGAGCAAATACCACGAAGTGCCGATGGCTCCCGGCCCGTCTACATCATCTACACGTCTGGTACCACTGGCGTTCCGAAGGGCATTGTCGTTTCTCAGCTCAACGTCGTGAGTAATCTGGACGTCTTGGCTAAGATATATCCCGTGAACGGTCCTTGTCGGCTCCTCCAGCTCTGCTCCCAGGCCTTTGACGTTTCAGTATTCGAGATATTCTTCACTTGGACTGTTGGCGGCTGCTTGTGCTCGGGCACCAACGATGTCCTTTACGCTGACATAGAGCGGGCAATCCGGGCTCTCCGATGTACTCATCTCAGCATGACGCCTACCGTGGCAGCACTCGTTCATCCGGCAAATGTCCCAGAGGTCCGTTTCCTGGTCACTGCCGGCGAGCCGATGACAGCGGCTGTTGCCTCTGAATGGGGTGAACTCTTGTACCAAGGTCAGTTATCACAATCTCCAGCAGTCGGTTTTCCAACGCTGACAATGTTATCTCAGGCTATGGTCCCGCTGAAACCACCAACATATGCACCGTCAAGAACATGCGACAAGGCGACCACATCGGCCATCTTGGCTTCGTCTTCCCCAATACCTCCGTCTTTGTCCTATCTCCAGGCTCGACCGCTGTTGTGCCCCTTGGAGCCTACGGTGAATTCTGCTTTGGTGGCGACCAAGTTGCACTGGGGTACCTGGGCCTCCCCGATGTGACCGGGGCCAAATTCCTGGATCACCCTGCATTGGGACGTATTTACCGCTCTGGTGATATGGGCCGAATGCTCCCCGATGGTTCACTACTCATCTCTGGTCGTCTGGACGGCCAGGTGAAGCTGCGAGGACAAAGGATCGAGACGGGCGAGGTGGACTCCGTCGTCACTTCGTCAGCCGCAGCAGTATCGGCGGCCTCTCTTATTATCCAAAGCAGGACAAACTCCAGAGACCAGCTGGTCTGCTTCTATGTCCCGACAGGCCATGAGGATCACGATACTCGAGCCCTCCGATTCAATCATGAGATCACTTCCTTCAACGCCCAACTTTACTCGCTCCTGCGATCGAAGGTGCCGGGATACATGGTCCCTTCTCTCCTTGTCCCGATATCGTCGGTGCCGTTGACGTCAAGCGGCAAGACTGACAAGAGGCGACTACAACGGGAATTTGAGCTGCTCGAACAGAGCTACCTCGAAGAAGCGGCGGAAATGCAATCTCTCGGCGAGGAGGACTCGGAGTGGACGTCCATCGAACAACAAGTTGCCTTTGCCGTCTCGAAAACACTGGGTGTTCCTGTCGACGAGTTGAACAGGTGGCTGCCCCTCACGGCCCATGGACTAGACTCGATATCTGCAATCACCCTCTGCCAGCACTTGGAGGCCCTGGTTGGACGTCGACCCCCCATTTCTGCCCTTCTCCGGGACCCTTCTATCGCTCAAATTTCTCAGCTTGTCAATGAGCATCGGGACACTGAAATCGGAAGCAACCTCCCCAGCTTCCCCCCTGATTGGGTTGAGCAGGCCACTCGGGCTTGTTCAGACCTAAACACCAGGATCAGCACCATTCTACCGTGTTCACCGCTGCAGGAGGCCATGCTGTCGAGCACAAGCAGTGCGTCCTACATCAACCAACTTGTTCTTCGTCTTCGGGCTCCAAGGGACTCGGTGCGGTTGAGCTGGGGTCACCTCGTTCGTCGTCACGGGATCCTCAGAACTTGCTTCCTTACCACTCCTGATGCCCATCACTCCATGGCACAGGTGGTACTTGAGGAATGGCCTTTGCCGTGGTCGGAGAGCCATTGCGATTCCCTCCAGGATGCAACCAGTAGTTGTGCTCAAGGATTGCCGGCCAGTTTGGATTCGCACACCCCACCCTACCGTCTAGACATCATCACTGTTGGCGCTGGCTATGACGAGTACCTCTGCTTCACTTGTCACCACGCATTATACGATGGAGACTCGATGCGGATTCTGCTCTCTGAACTAGAGGAACTGATCAGAGGGCAACCCTTGCCTGATCCCGTACCGTACGAGTCCGCCCTACGATACGTGATGGCATTGCCCGAGTCTACCATGGACTTTTGGAGGCGCACCTTCCAACAGTTTCCTTCTGCTCAAAGGCGATTGACCTTGTCACCAGACGCCACGTCGATCATGCTGCAGCGTCCTGCGCCAATCTCTCTCCGTCAAATTCAAAAAGCAGCCAAACAATACGGAGTGTCGCTTTTGACAATCTGTCAAGCTGCTTGGGCCATTACGCTCGGCGTCTTGACTGAACAAGAAGACGTCTGCTTCGGCAACGTCATGAGCGGGCGTACGATCCCGGTCAAGGACATAAACCGTCTCGTCGGGCCATGCTTCAACACCATTCCGTTTCGCGTCCGAATGGAAGAAGACTCGCAGCTGTCCGGCCTGCTAAAGAAGCTTCATCACGCCAACATTGCTGCATTGGAGTACCAATTCACCCCTCTGCGGCAAGTGAAGCGCGCCGTCACGCAGGCGGGCGCCGACCTGTTCGACACTATTCTTCTGTTGCAGCGACCACAGGCACGGCTTGATCCCAAAATTTGGGAACTCGTCGAGGACAGCGGAGACATGGACGTAAGTAGTCTTCTTGCCATGCCCTAGGTAATTTCGCTCACCTTGGTATCACAGGTTCCCCTCGTCTGCGAACTCACTCCTGATGCAGATGAGGACGTCTTGGCCATCTCTTTGCACTCCCACAGGTGAGTCCCCTGGCCGGCCAAAGACTGTTCGTCGCTAATGCGTTGCAGCACGGAGCTCTGCTCGAAGAGCTTGGAGACAGTATACGAAGCGTTCGCCTACGTTCTGAGCTCAACGACGGACTGTCTGGGAGTCAGCATCCCGCGAAGGGCGGACCTCTCCCCTGAGATTGTCCTTGGTCTCTCCAAAATTCTCATTTCCAAGTCCCCTGGAGTCCATCAAAACACTGAGCAAGGCAGATCTTCATCCGCAGAAGATGACTCCGAGTGGAACGATACAGAACGGTCGATTCGATCCATCTTGACACAACTCTCGAATGTCCCTAAGCGGCGGATTGCCAGGCACACCACAATCTTCCAGCTTGGTCTCGATAGCATCAATGCCGTACAGGTAGCCAATCTCCTCCGCCGCCAAGGACATAATGTGACCACGATCGACATCATGGGAGCTCCATCCTGCTCAGCTTTGGCAGTGCGACTAGGACAGAAAGCCACGCTGAAGGAAAGCTCCGGTGACGGCACATCCTACCCAACACTCGACCTCTCACAGTTTGAGCGCCAAATCCTTCCTGCTCTTCAGAGACAACTTGATGAGAAGTTCGATATCGAGAGCCTGCTGCCCTGCACGCCAGTCCAGTGTGGCATGCTGTCTGATTTTATTCGTTCGCAGGGGACGGACTACTTCAACTCCATGTCGTTCATCCTCCCAGAATCATTTACTCTACCGCAAGTCTCTCGAGCGTGGGCAGAGCTCATCCGACACCAGTCGATTCTGCGGACCGGCTTTGCGCCTGTTGACCACCCACATACCACCTTTGCGATGGTTCAGTATGCTACTGGGAGTCCTGACTTGATCTTCTCGGGGTATTCCTCCGGGGACTCTTTCGAAGTTGCAGAATGGAGACGGCAATGCTCCCAGCAATCATTTAAAGACCTCAGCCAACCGCCATGGCGAGTCGCCCTTGAGCTAAGCAGCGGCCAAGTCCAGATGCACCTCGTCATGCTGCATGCTTTGTACGATGCCGAGAGCCTCCAAATCCTGTTACACGACCTCCACGAGATTTTCCTGGGGCAGGCTCCTCAGCATCCTCATTCAAACAAAGCTGCCCTCTCCCACATTCTCGGCGCTGCAACTTCCACTGAGGGCTCGGAGAGCTTTTGGCAATCGCTGTCCTCATCAGCTGTCCTGAACCGGTTCCCAACTTTAACTCCGCTCATGGAGAGGCCTTCAGAGATCGCCGCTGAGACTCTGACGAGCCGCACCGATCTTTCACAGCTGAACCAAGGCGCGAAAGAAGCCGGCGTCACTCCACAAGCCATCCTCCAGGCTGCTTGGGCGTGGGTATTATCAGCGTATCTCGGAGAGCCAGATGTGGTGTTTGGCGTGGTCTTATCAGGAAGATCTTCGCCGGCCACGCAAACCGCCACCATCCCCTGCATTACGACTCTTCCCGTCATCGCCCACGTTGGTGAATCTCGGAGTGAACTCATTCAGTCGATGATGCGGTACAACATGGAAATGGCTGCGCATCAACACACTCCGCTCGCCAAGATTCAACGATGGCTTGGTCATCCTGGAAACCGCCTCTTCGACACACTGCTTGTGTACCAGAAGAATTTCCCATCAGGCAGACCTGAGCTTCCATGGCAGGTCGTCCACGATGAGGGGAAATTGGATTACGCCGTATCCCTTGAGGTGGAACCGTCGCAGAAGGGCGATGTTCGGCTCAGGCTTTCGTTCAAGCCAAGTGTGTTGCCGAAGCAGCAGGCATCCCTGCTTCTCAGCCAGTTCGACGCTGTTCTTGACGCTCTAAGCCAGCACACGTCAGGAGATGAGCCCCAACTCTGGACCACGGAGCCGGGAATTTTCTCTATTCTGCCCCCTTTGGAAGCCAACATTCCCTCAGAGGAGCTTCTACTTCATCAATTCGTGGAAAGTGCTGCAGTCAGGTGGCCAACACGCACAGCTATCGAGTTCGTCGCCCAGTTCCACGGAGAGACCACCGACAGCCAGACATGGAATTTTGAGGAACTCGACCAAATGGGTAATCGCATCGCCAATCTACTCGTCGCTGGCACGGAACACACCTCTGGGATAGTTGCCATCCACTTCGATAAATGCCCCGAGGCTTTGTTCTCCATTCTCGGCATTCTCAAAGCTGGGTTCAGCTTCCTGGCCCTTGATCCCTTAGCCCCCAAAGACCGCAAGGAGTTCATCCTTCAAGACTCGAAGGCAATTGCTCTGCTGAGCGGAGACGGAGAATTTGACTTTGTACCATGTCAACCGGTGATTCGAGTCTCCTTGCTGAGTCTCCACGGTATCAGCAAAGAGCCACCGTCAACGAGGAGTTCCATCCGCGAGGAGGATACATGCTACTGCTTGTACACATCTGGCACCACAGGCACACCCAAGGGCTGTGAGATCACCCACAACAATGCGGTCCAAGCCATGAAAGCTTTCCAGCGTCTCTTCCACGGCCATTGGGACGGCGACTCGAGATGGCTGCAGTTCGCGTCCTTCCACTTTGATGTCACTGTTCTCGAGCAGTACTGGACGTGGTCCGTCGGGATGACATTAGTGTCGGCACCCAGGGACCTCATTCTCGACGACATCGCAGGCACCATACGGCGTCTTCGCATCACACACATCGACTTGACGCCGAGTCTGGCCCGCTTGTTGGATCCGAGCGATGTTCCAACACTCTGCAAAGGGGTTTTCGTTACTGGCGGCGAAGCCCTGAAGCAGGAGATTCTCGATGTCTGGGGCCCGCCCGGCGTGATTTACAACGCATACGGCCCTACCGAGGCCACTATCGGTGTCACCATGTACCAGCGGGTACCAAAGAACGGGCGAGCTTCGAATATCGGTCGACAGTTCGACAATGTCGGATCATACGTCCTGCAACCTGGGACGGACATTCCCGTCCTCAAGGGCGCCGTGGGCGAGCTGTGTGTCTCTGGCAAGCTGGTCGGCAAAGGTTACCTGAATCGCCCCGAACTCACGCAGGAACGATTTCCAACATTGGCGACCTCTGGAGAGAGAGTATACCGAACCGGAGATCTGGTCCGGGTGCTTCACGACGGGTGCTTCGAGTTCCTTGGTCGAGCCGATGACCAGGTCAAGCTGCGCGGGCAGCGCCTTGAGTTGGGAGAAATCAACCACGTCATCCGGAGCGGTGTCCCAACGCTCCGCGACGCCGTCACCCTGGTTGGCAGAGACCAGAAGCTCGAGAAAGATCTTCTCGTGTCTTTTGTTACTTCGAACACGAAAGCTCGTTCTCACGGGGACCCGGAAGTCATCCTGGATCGAGATGCCTTCGAATATAGGAGGGAAGTCCAGAGGGTCTGCAGAGACAAGCTTCCTGGTTACATGGTCCCTTCAGTGGTCTTGCAGGTCTCGTTTATCCCCCTTTCCGTCAACAACAAGGCCGACCTCAAGATTCTTCGGCGTCTCTTCAACAACCTGGCCCCAGAGCAGATTCTTCACTCATCATCCGGCCCGGCCCCAGACCCAGCCGTCTTGAGCAGTCTGCAGACCCGGCTTTTGCAGTCTGCCCAAAAGTTCAGCGACAGCCCAGCGGATTCTCTCAGTCTTTCAAGCAACTTGTTCGACTTTGGCCTGGACTCTATCTCGGCCCTCAGACTCTGTCGGCTGCTCAAGCAGAATGGACTGGCGGCGGCAACACCGACCTTGGTCCTTCGGAATCCTCTGCTCGAAGACCTGGCTGAAGCTCTCAAAGACAACTCTCACACTGACGACATTGCCGGTCTGAGGGACTGCCAGCAGAATCTTCAAGCCTTCGACCATCGCGTCCGCTCGCAGGTCTTGCAGGAGATGACGCTGCCCCCCAACCACACAGTTGAATACATCGTTCCCTGCACACCTTTGCAAGAAGGCATGCTGGCCCGAACACTGGGACGACAGGAGAACGCCTACTTTGTCACTTTCCACCTCGAACTCCATAACACCGTCTCCCTCCCTCGATATCGCCTTTCTTGGGAAAATCTAGTCGCCAACCACGCCATCCTCCGAACGCAGTTCATCCAGACCTCTGCTGGTTTTGCCCAAGTCGCTGTGCGCGAGACAGGATGTGTGTGGGAAGAGGCCAAGTGCCAGGACGGAGACATCGAGGCCGCCATCGTCAATATCCGAGACCTCTGGATTCGGACGAACCGAGTGGCCATGGTCTGCCCATTCAAGCTGTCACTCTTCGAAACACCAACACGCAGGACTTTGGTGGTCCAGGTTTTCCACGGATTGTATGATGGCACCAGCTTAGGCCTCATGCTCGACTGGGTCACCAGAGACTACGAGCGGAGAGACCAGATCGTGGCACCTCGCTTTGTCGACGCCATGCCGTATGGCCCTGCGAGACAATTCCTCTCGAGCCGATCTTTCTGGCGGGCTCATTTGGCCGGCTGCAGATACGATCTGCAACCTAAGAGTCCCAAAGGGTCCACGCCGCCCGTCCAGTCAGCAACGAAGACGTTACCGATACAGAAACTCGAACACCTCTGCAAGCACCTTAAGGTGACTATGCAGACACTTGTTCTTGCTGTCTGGTCGGCGGTGTTCTCAAAGCACATCTCCAAAGAGGCGGCCTTCGGAGTCGTCTCCTCGGGACGATCACTCGAGCTGGACGGGGTCGAGAACGTTGTCGGGCCCCTTTTCAATACCCTGCCCTTCTTCGCCAATGCCAGCGACCTGACTTGGCAATCTCTCATCCAGCGCTGCCATGAATATAACTCGGCGGTAATGCAATTCCAGCATGCGCCGCTGAGAGATGTCCAGAAATGGTGCTCCAACGGGCATGCAATTTTCAACAGCCTCTTCGTCTTCCACGGTCAAATGGCGTCCACGCCGGAGACGGACCTGCTGTGTACCGTGGACAATGGCCCCCTCAGCCCAGACTATCCTCTAGCTTTCGAAGCCACCATCGGTAAAGCGCATGATTTGCAGGTTCAAATTGTTGCTCAAGTTGACGATGCCCGTGACATCTCAGCCGAGAGTCTTCTTGAAGACTTCGAGGTTGCATACGCGTCCTTGAACGAACAGGAGTCTTCTGTCATGGGCATGCAGTCTGCACCGATTTCCACGACAACCTCAGCTGCGCCTACACCTCAATCGCTTGAAAGCTCAACCTCGAGCCCTGCCGCAATTTCAACCGGCCACAGCACTCCTGACGTCCACGGGTGCGACTTTGAATGGTCACCAGCGGCAATAGCACTCCGAGACGAACTGTCAGAACTCGCAAAGGTTACCCAAGAAGAAATCACTCCAACGACAAGCTTCTTCGAGCTCGGACTGGACAGCGTGGACCTTGTCGTGCTCTCATCCCGGCTCAAAAACATTGGTCTGCGGATCAGCCTGTCACAACTGATGAGAGCTCAGAATATCTCTCTCGTGAGCAGTTTGATGGAAACTGATCCCAGTGGCAACACGAACCTGAGCGAGTCCAGCTTTGATGCGCTCAAGCTCCAGCTTTGGACTGCAGTGAAGCCCAGCGGGTGGGACATGAACAGGATCGAGACCGTCCTGCCCCCTACGCCGTTGCAGGAATCCATGGTGGCCGACATGCTGGAGTCGGGATTCGAGCGTTACTTCAACCACGCGACATTCGAGATTGATCCGACCGCAGACCTCCAACTCCTGACAAATGCTTGGTTGGATGTCATCCGAGAGACCCCAACACTGAGGACCGTCTTCAGACATGTCCAGGACACTGCGATTCCTCATTCCTTCGTTCAGGTCGTCCTCCGTGACCCCGGAGTCAGAATCGATGTCCGCCATCTCTCCGGCATGGAGCAACTCGACCACATCGCCGCAGATCACAAACGAAGAGCCATGGTTGCTAATGGCGCCTCAGCGCTCTTGCAGATATGTGTTGCTCACATTTCTCAAAAGACGTACTTGGTCCTCTCCATTGCACATGCGCTTTACGATGGCTGGTCACTTGCGCTTCTTCACGGGGATGTGGCCGCTGCATACCGCGGCGCCTTTACGACACGGCCAATTCCAGAGGCGTCGATTCGGCCCCTTCTCCAGCCGCCAACAGAGCAGGCCAGGGCATTTTGGTCCCAGTACCTGAGCCAGGCCCCTCCATCCCTCTTACCAGACAGAAATGTGTCGGTCGCAGAAACGGTCCATCAAGCTGAGATCAAATCATACCTGAGCTCAAGTGCTGCGGCTGCATTCTGTAAGAATCACTTCATCACGCTACAGACGTTGGGTCAGGCCTGCTGGGCCAGCGTCCTCGCATCCTGGCTGGGGAGATTGGACATCAGCTTTGGCGTGGTCCTCTCCGGCCGTGATACAGAAGAGATGCACAACATCATGTTCCCAACCATGAACACCGTGGCTGTGCGATGCGTGCTTCATGGATCTCGTGCCTCCTTCTTGAGGTACATGCAAGGGTCCATGGCTGACGTCTATCAACACCAAACATTCCCTCTGCGTCAAGCACAGCTCCTGTCAAAGAACGGGCCAGGGCGGCTTTTCAACACCCTTTTCCTCCTGCAGAGACAACCGCATTCAGCTTCAACGCTCGCAGAGAACGAAAGCCTTCTGAGACCGGTCTCAGGACAGGCCGCCACGGACTTTGCGGTCTGTATCGAGCTGGAGGCTGTGGAAGATGAGCTCCATTGGAGGGTTTCCAGCCAAGACGAGTTTTGCGACTTCGACGGCACCGCAAAGATTCTCCGTCAGCTCGAGGAGGTTTTGCATTCTTTCGTTGACTGCCCAAACCTTGGTCTGTTGGCCTTTGACGGAGACTCTACGTCAGTTTGTGGACAGCCTGCCTTCCAGTCGACGCCCAACAACCCCGGGGAAGAAGAGATCAAACAACCAACCCTGCCGGAAGGGGACGACTCGGATGACTGGTCCCTGGCGGAGGATACCATTCGACGAATACTCTCCGATGTAACAGGCATCCCCGCTGAGTCAATTACCAAGAGCAACACACTCTACCAACTGGGCCTCGATTCGATCAGTGCCATCAAAGTGGCATCGATACTGAGAAAAGAGGGCATCGTGTTGGCGGTCAGAAATTTGCTGGCTGCCAGCTCCATTTCTGCCTTGGCTCAACAAGCACGCAGCCAGGACGAGATGCAACCCTCGCAAGAAGTCACAAGCTACATGCTACCAACACGCATCGATGTCCAAGGCATTATGCAGCGGTCTGGCCTACTAGAGGACTGTGCCGAGGATGTCCTTCCCGCTTTGCCAATGCAAGTCTACATGATGACTGCGTGGCAGAATTCCGGGGGCAACGTCTTTTATCATTCATTCCGATACCGCTTGGCGACTCATCTGCCGCTGGACAAACTCAGGACGGCATGGGCGAGCCTGGTGGCTTTAGATCCCCTCCTACGAACCTGCCTCTTGACGACAGCAGATCGAGAGATCCCATTCATTCAGGTCATACTGAAGTCTGACGTTACGGGGCCTCATCAACAAATTCTCGAGAACGACTCGGACCCCCCAGACTCCATGTCAGCATGCTGGCCATTTGTGCGACTCACCGCGCACTCTGCCGGCGAAAATCAATGGGAACTGTGCCTGAGAATACATCATGCTCTTTATGATGGTGTCAGCATGGCTTCGTTAATAGCAAGACTGGGACGGTTGCTCTCGCACAACAACATGGGCCAGACACGCGACGCCGGTTCGCAGATGACTGCTTGGAAGGGGTTCATCAGTCAACATTATTCACCATCCAACGTCTCCGCACGCAAGTCCTTCTGGACGACATATTTGGCCGGCCTCGGCGGTTCGGATTCCGCAAACACACGGGAATCATCTGCTGCGAGAACTTCCTATCTCGAACCATCAGGGCTGGTCAACATGCCCATCATCGAGGCCGCATGCGCCAGACGAGGCATCGGGTTCTCGTCGCTGCTCTTCGCCGCAGTAGGAAACGCTCTGCACGAAGGAGACGGCCCCAAGCGAAAAGATATCGTTCTGGGCCTCTACCTCGCCAATCGGACAGAAATGGCAAATTCGGATGATGCAGCCCTTCCGAAGTTGAACCTGTTGCCCTGCAGAGTGTCTCTGAACCCACAGACAGACATATTCGATCAGGCCCTGTCCATTCAGAAGGATGTGCTCGATATCACGTCCCCGCCAAACTCGACTGCCAGCCTGACAGAGATCAAGGACTGGACAGGCGTCGAGGTGGACGTATTTGTCAATTTCCTGAATCTCCCTACTGACAACCTGGCGCCCGGTCCTGTTGAGGAGCTGGATCCACGGCCGAGCAACATGCCGTCACCAGAAGTCGACGCGCCGTGGCTTTCTGGAAACGCAGTCCGCGATGCATTCCCGGTGAGTAGACAACTGCAATTTTCCATATTCGGACCACTCGCTGACTCGGAACAGGATTCAATGGATATCGAGGCATCGATCAGGGGCAAGTCTCTTGCGATTGGTGTATTCGGTTCAGAGTCGAGGGTATCTAGAACAAGCGCTGAGAGGCTTGTCGAAGGGGTTGTGCGCATCCTCGGATCCTGTGTGAGGGATGAGACGCCCGCCTAGAGGTGGCATTTTGGGCTGTTTGATAGCTAAAGAGTAGATAGCGACATCATTCATGTAATAAACGGGCGCTATTCTGTATTCAAAGCCGATGTATCGTGTCTTTGGTGTATCACACACACTTCGTGGCTTCTTAATGCCACAATTCTCTGGAGTCTCGGATGCTTTGACTTCTCTGAGCTCAACGGCTAGTTAGTATGAAACATGCTTCTCGGTTCTTCTACTGGTTGTTCTCGACATGTGGCTTACAGTACACACTATCCAGACACCCAAGTCCTAACACAATAGAGGATACTAACACTCAGGACATGACCTCGCCCCTGCTCACCCGTTCCCAAAATTTCCTCAGCCTCCACACGCGGCCAACGCCTTTCCTGCGTTCCGACTGCTTCACTCCCTCCTCTCTCTGCATGACCTTACCTCTCCAGACATCGCCAACCCAGTGCCTCAAGCCATCCTTGACTCTCTCCTTCTCTACAGCCCTACGCTTCGCCACCAGAGCTGGGGCCACGTGAACCGCCGTCTTGCCGGGGACACACTCGGGAGGAAGCACAGCCCTGTTGACCAACTCTTCGGGCGATGGACGAGTAGCCAGCCGTTTCGCGAGCCGTATGGACACAAGGGACCTGCCTAGGCGCCGCGACACGACAGACGTGTGAGTGAGGAAGATGGAGCGAGAGATCAGATCAGCAAGAGGCGAGCGCGAAGTCAGGAGCGGAGGCAGGATGAAACGAATCTGACGCAAGCGGTACGCATGAAGAATCGGCGCGAGGGACAGATGGCGGAGATGATGGTTCGTCTGCATCATGGGATCAGTCGGTTGAGTTGCCGGAGTTACGAGCACGAGTCCGAGAAGCACACTCACGCGGGACGTCGAGAGCAGATCATCCACGTCAAGATGGCCCAGGATACCATACAGGACTTCATTGGGCATATTGTGCAAGCATGGATTTGCTTCTGTCGCGGTCCGATCCCAGTACTCGCCAGATGGGGATGCTGGCGGCGGGCTGTCCGGATCGTTCGGGGCAGGTGTCCGAACAGGCGTGAGGTCGAGACTCCAAGGTAGAGAACCCGGCCCATCTCGAAAGAAGCCTGGCTCGTGGCCGAGGCTCACGGCGTCTTGCGATCTGCTGGACATGGCGACTGGGGCTGTGTAGACTCGACCTGTCTGGCAGTGAATGACAATGTGAATCAACCTGCCAGATGGCGCGCTGGAGCGACGACGATCGGTGGGAGTTGGAAGAAGGGCGGAGGATGCGGTTCGCTCCTCCGGGCGGCGGCAAGAAGCTGCTTCTCTTCTCACTTCGATGTCGCGTGAAGTCGAGTCACCACTGCATTCGGCCGGCCGGTCTGTCTCGAGTCTCTGGTCACGAGGCCGCCCGAGGCCGATCTGCTCGCCAGTGTTGTCTCAGGTGTCGGCACTGTCCGCTGGGGCGCGCTTCTGCCTTGGAAATGGGTGCCAGCTGGCAATGCCTCTATCAGGTGGCATCGGCCCGTCCCCCTTTCGCGCGACCCCAACCCGCAACTCGACACTGACCCTGGCCACCTCGCAGCGGACGGGGAAACAACAATGGAATCATAGGCAATTCGCCGCCCGCCGGCTGGCTACGTGCGACGTGACGCAAAGTTGGAACCCAGTGAAGCGATACATAGTTCACTGCGTGGCCTCCCAGCCACTTCACTCACCATCCTGGCCCCGGACGTACGACCTCTCCCGCGAAGGAGGTACCCAATAACCCTGGGTGCCGCTCCTTGCCCCGTCGACGAGAAAAGAAACGGGTGCAGCATATGCGGTGCGAGGATGCAAGTCACCTTGCACCCGTCACTCGCAGCGCAGTGCAGCGCAGCACAGCTCCCATGACGTGGAAGCGGCTCGGCTCCGCCCCTCGATACAACCGCGTCACAACGAGGCCTCGATATCTGGCCGTCACGTCTCGAGGCCCCTCGTCTAGGATTCCTCGGTCACACGTTGCTCTGCTCACCCCGGGACAATTGGGCCTCAACGGCCTCCTGCCCGATAGTCAGCGCTGGCTAGCCACGCTACTACTGCTTAGTATGTACCTCCGTGTCTTGATCCGGACCCAGACCCTTGGGTCTTGGCAGGTCACGATCGCGAGGTCAGGTCCTGGTCCTGGTCAGGCTGGAGATGTTGTTGCCGGGATCGACCACCATCTGCCAACACGCACGCACGCCCTCGGTCAAGAGGCCTCCTCCCTGCAGTGCTAGTTATTGAGTTGGTCCTTTGTTATCGCCCCGCGTCGTCACTAGATGGCTTGGAGTTCCCGCATCGATGGACAGTTCCTCCGCGGCACCCAAGTACATGAACGGTGGAACCAGTGGAAACGCCGACGATGAACCCATGATGATTGCCGCGAATCACCACCCCCGGAGGCTATCGAGGGATGGTAAGCGACTATCCGGCCTGCCGATTCAGCTTCGAGCCGTCAAACTCGGACCTGACGTCGAACGGTGTCGTCAACGTTCCCGGGCAAGGATGCAGGTGTTGTGGAGGGATGGCCGCGGCCGTGGGAGCAGCCCGACGCCGCCTCAGCAGCCTCAGCCAATCGGCCTTTGTTATGGCATACCTTGCGGCTGTAACAGAAACGGGGTCGCGATTCTGGCCGCGGCCAGCCCCCGCGGCCACCAGACGGCCGAGCGTGCATCTTAACATGACTTCTTCCGCCGTGTGCGCTCTATGGAAACTCAGACGGTGCAGGCCTTGTTGGGAATCTGGAACAACCGTTTGGATACGTGCTAAGGCGGCCCCCAAAGGATCCAGTTTTCTTCTTAGTGCCAGTGTCGCCATCCGTGGAGAGGTGAGCGCGAGGAACGGCACAGTCGGAGCCGTGTCGGCCCTGAAACTGCTCGGCCTCGGCCGTCTTGACCACAGCCTCGTCTACTCCCAGAGCCTGATGAAGAATTCCTGTCTTGTCCTGTGGTCTTTTCGAGAACCAACACCGCCGGTCGAGAAGCGCAGGGCGCCTCGCAGCCCGTGCGACGACGACGATAACATATCCAGCGCTCAAGCCGCTTGGCCGTCTTGCCGCTTTTCCTGCTTTCCCTGTCCTTGTACAATGGCCGCCCGTTTTACTGGGGACAACCTCGTCTGGTCGACGGGTCGGGCCGTTGGATTCCACAGTTAGCAGCAAACTTGGGCCAAACCAGTGGTAAATAGACCTCATGCCAACCTCACCACAGCTCCAGCCCGGCCTGGCCTCCGTCGCGCGTTCGTTCAGACTCCGGCAGGCGTTCACCCGCGATTTGCGCTTGGTCGCCAGAACGGGCCGTATTTACGGTGCCCAGGATAGCCGACGACTCGCTCGATATTGCCGGGCCCGTCCGTGGTCGAGCGAACATCCTGGGCTGCGCTGTGCGGCGAGAACGGGATTCCGAACGCGTTCTCTGCAAAGCTCCCGTAAGTATGGCCGCCTCTGAATGGGCCGCGTTCCCTCTCCGTATCCGGGCGATGGAGACAACAAATAACCGTTTCCCTTTCCTAGGCAGGCGCCAGTCGCCACGCCCGTCTGGTCTGGCCGGCCGGGATTCGATGACGCCGTTTCGCTCGCTCGCTCCGCCGTCACTGTCTTCAGGATCAGGCTCATGGCCAGGCATGCTGCTCGCCAACACCCCCGGGGAGCCATGCCCCTCGCCCCGGGGGCGGGCAGCCAAGTCCTGCGATACGGACCGCCACTCCTCGTGGCACTCTGCCTGCCTTGGGACCCTCCCCCCGAGGAACTTCCCAACCGGCCACTAGCTGCCGTTGCCAATCTTGGGCTGCGCTCGCTCCTCCGGCATGGCCCTCTCGAGCCCAGCCCCGGTCCCATTGATGCCTTGTGTATCCCCGGTCAAGCAAGCCAGCAAGCAAGCACGCCAGGTCATCGCATGCAGGTCGGTGATCCCTAGCGGTGTTGCAACCGTGATAGGGCTTGGAGAAGCCCTCGGCCGGGGGGGTGTCCTGTCATCCTCCCTCTGGCGCCGCCGCCGCCGCCAGCCTCATTTCTACCTTGTGCGAAACGCACTCGGGCGTGAAACGCTCCCTGTATCCCTCCCTCCTCCCCGGACGTGCATCCTGAGCCTTCTACGACGTGCACACCTGAAGGAAGATGGTGTCGAGGCGACCTCATGAACTCCAATGGGCTCGCCGCCGGCCTTCCGCGTCCCGTGCCGGAGATATGACCCGGTCTGAGTCTAAATGTGGCCGGTTGCAGTGATGCCGCAGATTCCCACCGCCATCGTTGTCCCTGGCGGCGTATGTCTTGCCACTGCAGTCTGGCTCCGAAGTGTCTCGAGTCTTGGCTGGATCGATCATATCCCTTTAGGTTCGAGGTGTCTCTCCTGCTGGCGTGAGCAAGATACGGTCAGGCTGGAAGCTAACTTGCTTTCTGGAAGGAGATCCGTTGCCCGCCCGGGCAGACCCCGGCCATCTTAAGCTGTTGCTTTCTCGGCCTCGATGGAGGGTGGTAGCGAATGCAGACCGAGAGAGCAGGCCAGGCTGTCTCTGTATGCATTGTGGGCCAGACGAAGCGGCCAGAGGCTGAGTGCCACGTTGCGTTGACCTGATGCGAGTGTGCTGGGCTCGATCCTCCCAGCTTCCCGATTCATCTCGAGGGAGGCGGCGGCCGTTCATCGAACTGGCGCCCAGCGTAAGCTGTCACATCGAACGCCCACGCCCAGCACGACTTCTGTGTCTTGACTCATGTGAGATGCAATATCTGCGGCAGCGACGAAATGTCACATGGATTAAGGTACTTTGAGCGTCGGCAAAAGCAACAGGTCAGTCCCCAAATAGATGGCGGGCCGCAAGCCCCCCGAGGGTGCTTCATATGCCACGCGCGGCGTTGATTCGAAGTAGATTGACTCTCGTCAAGCATACACAGCTTCCTCAGGCCCAATGCACCCATCGATAGAGGCTTCTGCGATTATGGAAACGGATAAGGTTCGGAAAAGATTGATTTCGATCTAGCCATGTGGTGCTGCCGGGTGTTTTCGAAAAATAAAAGGGGGTGGTGAAGATACTTTGCAACATCCTCTCGAGAGGTCGCATCGGTAAGGGTTGGTTTCTCGTAGCCAGGCATCAGCGTTGACGCCCAACGTCGACAAGACGCAGGAACTGCGACATTTCGGCCGGAGAACGGTGGCGAAAGAGTAAACCAGCTAACTAACGCAGACCCGTGGCCTGAGAAGCCAACAGAACGGAGATGCGCCAGGCCAGGTCCAGCGGCGGGTTGTGGCAAAGAGATGCTGCAACATCAGCAGGAATGCCAGCGCAATAAACAAACCCAGGAAGGGCATAATGAGGCCACGCAGTCCAGCTGGCGGTGGTGATCATGCTGGCGGTTCGTGCCAGCTCAACTGTTTGTGCAGTCGGATATCTCCCCCCACGATGGGGTTCTGGGCCAGTAGCCGCATCGATGCACACCGAAAAAGACGAGGAGGCATAGCCGACAGGGATATGATCGATGCCGCCAAGTCATCCTGCCAGGGTCAAAGACGATGATCTAAGACCCTGCCAGGCAGGCTGGTCACACCGGCCGGCGGGGAAGAGGCCCATAGGCCCGCTAGGGTCGCAGGAAGGCCAAGAGGAGACGAGACTCCCAGGGCAGGGCCCCGAGAGCCGTCCGTCTACATTGGTGACAGTATAAGCTTGCTGTGCCGACGGGAACTAAAAGCACGTACATATAGACGGGGCAGCTATCGCGGGCGTGAGCAAGGTCCAACGCGCGAAACAGGGGCAGTCCCTGAGTCTAAAGCGCAAGGTGCAGGAGAACATGTTCGTGGCCCGGGTGTGGAGCCGTGCCATTCTGCGCATTTTCTTGCATGGCGGCCGGGTGGCCGTGTTTATGGCCGTCTTATGGGCCCGAGGCGCGTGAGATCGAGCATCGAGTCTGGCCGGCCGCCTGTCTCCTCCTGGGAGGGGAGGGGAGGGGAGGGCGAGGAGAAGGACGAGGGCGAGGGCGAGGGCCGCCTTTGAGGAAACCCCTGGTGTGCGCATCGGCTGCTGGACACACACCACCATCGTTCGGTGCATGCCTGATGGAAGCACACACAAAGTGAGGCTTTAGTTTCTGGAGAGGCCAGGACCAGGTACACGGGGCTTTCGGCACCCCTCCCCCCTTTCGCGCGTTTGCCCACTGCTGCTCCTCCCGGTTGGCCAGGGGGTCGCGAAACTCGAACGGGACCTGTCCATAGCCTGCATGCCATATACCGGAGGTGGGGAAAAGGAACACAGAGAAGAACATGTGCATACGCATGCGGTAGGTACGTACGTATTGTCGACAGGGGCACGAGAGGTTCACCCCAAAGCCGTGATCAACGTGGCAAGCAGATAGCGCCTCGGGCTAAGCAGCTGGGTGTGCGGGACGGCTCCTGGCCTAAAGTGCCTGCAGGTCTCGAGGGCGGCGTGAGGGCGTCTCTGCCGGCGGCGGCGGCCGGAAAGTGCGGGATGTATGTACCGTTTGTCCATGATGTATGAATAGGTATGAGAGCATCAAAAAGGGTTGTTGGGTGGTGGTGACAACACATCGTGCGGGTCCGTAGGGGGGAGCAATACTCATGTGCTTGCGGTCGTTCGAGTATAAGATAGCCCCTGACCCGCACATTGAGCGTGGAAAAAACACAGGCCGGGAGAGCTTCAAGAAGCAGTGACACTTCCCCTCCGAGCGGCAGCTTGACGACCCTGCTCCCTGCGCGACGAAACCCTGACAGACACTCTATCAATCTCGTCCACCTCGAAGTGTGCCCGAGTTCCGTTCGTGAGTGAGTTGCTACTCAGCATCTGCGAGAGGCGGCCGATGGTGGCCTCGTCGTTGTGTGAGCTGCCGTTGACTCCAGTTTTGCAGCAGTTCTGACGGCGGACCGACCACGCCCACCCGCCCGAGCGAGCCCCTCCTCCAGCGCCGACGACACCAGTCAGACCATGTGCTACTTCTACCAGACTCGCTGGGTATGCGGGTACTGGAGATGGGGCCAGTTCAAGCAGCAATGCAACAAGGAATACCGTACGGGCGAGACGTGCGGGCTGAAACTCGTATACGTTACCGTCGACGAGCGGGACAAGTGCAAGCTCTGCCACGACATTGACAAGAAGAAGCGGCGGATAATGAAGATGACGACCGACATCGACCGGTGGTACCGCGAAGGGAACCGACAGGCCACGATAGAGCGGACGCTCGTTGAGCTCTCCGCGGTGGAGGAGCAAAAGGGGGACATGGATCGACGTCATCATATGAGGGTGAATTGCCAGGACCTGGCGTCGTAGCGTCTTGAAAGGTGAAGCCCTGCGGTTCTCTCGCCTCCGAGCTCATCGTGTTCTCGGAGGGAACACGCGCTAACTGGCAAGGCAGCCCGGCAGACGAGGTCGACAGCAGCAGCAGCAGTCAGTGGGCTCCCCGTCGGAGCGGGAAGCGAAGAGAAAGAAGGCCTGGAAAGCCCAAGAGAGGGGCTGGATATTGTCCAGCACTCCAGCACACGGCCACTGCTGCACACTACTCGGACCAGATGGGGTGACTGGAACAGTAACCACGTAATCGCTCGCGATTCGCCGGCTCGATGCTACCGGAACGGTCGTTTTGATTGCGAACCGAGGAGATGGACATCGAGACAGGCGCATGTATCACATGTATCATGGTATCGGGAAGAAAGAGAGGAACTCTGTAAGGCGTAATTACTCGGGCGCTTGGTGACTTTTTCTACTTGGGCTCAACTACGAAAAGTTGGCCCCCTACTACTGGACGGCGGGCTGCCAGATCCTGGCACGCAAAAGAGCGAGGGGCAGCGGTGGTGCGTGAGTGCTGAGAGCACGCAGCCAGCCGGCGATGCAGACAGGGAGCGTCATCCTGAGGGGCTCGGGCAGGGCCTCCCACTTTTTCCTGCAAAGCCGTCATGCAAAGCTGCCCGGCTGGCAGGCATCGGTGTGCTTATCGGATATGCCAGCGTTACCACGACAAGGGGATTCTGGCGACGAATGAGGAAATGTCGGCAGCCAGCCAAGGAGGCTTCTCCATGGCATACACCCAGCTGCGTGGCGAGAGCCTGAGAAATCCAGAGTACTGTATGTTTTCCGTCCGTGGAGCGGTGCGGCACGAGGCCGTCATGATGTCTTGCTGCGCCCGTCCTCTTCCCCCTTCCCGTGCAGAAATTTCTCTCAGCACGGGCCGAGAACGGCAAGAGACCCGTACCTTGAACAGGGCTCGTTGCTGCTGAACGCCCCCTCGCGGCAGGGGATCAGCATGGGACAGACTTCCAGAAGGAGGGCCAGGGGTGAAGACCTGCTGCCTCGTCGGTTTCTGGTGGGATGGGCCGGGGGACTAGCCCCGCCTAAGAACCAGC
This sequence comes from Furcasterigmium furcatum, assembly GCA_001599815.1. Classification (NCBI taxonomy): domain Eukaryota; kingdom Fungi; phylum Ascomycota; class Sordariomycetes; order Glomerellales; family Plectosphaerellaceae; genus Furcasterigmium; species Furcasterigmium furcatum. Next base: position 148,085 of record BCIA01000007.1, read on the forward strand.
CCCTGGCGGACCGACCCCTCCAACCCTCCTCTCCTTATTCTCCATCTGAAGGGCGAACAGCCGCCAATGAGCCACGGCAAGCGCACAGACTCCCGCACAACCCTGAGGGAGGGGCCGAGTGTGAATGCTGCAACGCATCTCGATATGTAGCTGGCAGTAGGATGGCACCGTCCCAGTCCGTCCGGTGAATAGAGCTGGTACAATGTCGACGACTCCTTGGGATGCGACCATCCTCTCCCGGCCGCGCCAGGACGGACGAGGTGGCGATGTAGCCCTCGTGACAACGAATGAACGAACCGGCAAGGGCCGAGTGACCCTTGACCCCTGCGGCAGAGTCTTGGTGCCCGTGTCAGTCAGTATCCACAGCCGAAGGAGCGGAGTCTTCTCCTGCATGGTCAGCGCACCAAATTGCTGCTCAATGCTTTGAGGATCCCGCTTCGTGGCCGGCGAGAAAATAGTTGATTGGTTCACTGACAGCGGTCGTCTCGAAGAAGCAGAGTGAAATTGAGTAACCTGCTGATCACGACGGCCGAGAAATCCGTCCGCAGCCATTGCATTCCACACCATGAGCTTCGTACTGCGTGTCTCATGCCACCGAAGACTTTTGTCAAGGCTAAAAGAACAGGGAAAAGAGAAACCAGGACCAGGCGTCCTGCATGCGTGGGGTATCGTGAGTTAAGTAGGTCGCCACGCCGTCGGCCCGTCCCTTGGGTGCCGGACCGTCGGTAAGTGAAATGCGACCCAGGCATGTGGTGTCTGGCAGATCATTCATTGCGTACACGGACCGTGGACGGCCACATCAGTGCTGGGGGCAGCGTGTTCGGTCTGTACCGAGGAATGCGCCCTACGACATGGCCGCCGCGGCGTCCGCAAAAGTGCCCACCAATGGCTCGTCTGACTCGGACTTGACGGACGGCGCTTTGGGGTGTGGCTCGGGCGCATCGTCCAGCCAGTCGACCTGGACACCAGTCGTGCCGCGGCCCATGTCCTGGCCGTCTTCCTTGTCAGAGAGCTTCGAGAGAAGATGCTGGTATCGGACGATGCGGGCTTCCTGGCCTGCATATGCAAAGGACGCAGGGACGGGTCGGCCGGTAGAGTCTGGCGGGGCGATTTCGAAGACGTCGACCATGTTGCTGAGACAAAGAGTCAGCACGTCACCAGCACCCGAGGGCTCGAATCCTCCCATCGAGGAAGGCAACTTACTCGGACGTTTTGGCCACGACTCTCTGGAGAGCCTCGTTCTCGCGCTGGGCCTCAACAGGGTCCTCCTGCCCATTCATGGACTGGTCCCCGAAGCTGCCATAGTGTAGCGCATTGGGGTCGTCATAAAGGAGCCGCGACTCTTCGTCCTAAAGTCGTTGAAATGTGAGTATGACTCGCCGAAGGCGGGGAGAGGGATCACGGACATCCTCAGAGACATCTCTGTTCCTCCCGAGACAGGAGGAACAAGCTCCCATCTCGAGTGCGCTCGTCGGAGGGCGAAGCTGTATTTATTGCGATCTTGACGCTGTGGGATATCGCTTCATCGGGCGGCCGTCGGTGCGCAATGGCGAAAGGCGCAGTCGTTCGTCAGATAAGCTGTTGATCAAGGAGCGGGATGGATCTTGCGATCTCGCGACGGAAATTGTGATGGCAACATGCTTCCGAATAGAGAAAGCGGTCAAAGCGCAATGAATGACTAAGCATGGCCATCCACGGCGCCGGTCAAACTTAAAGCCGATCAGGGGCAATCGGGGAGAGGGCAGACAATCCGACCTCCCCATGACTTTTGCTTGAAGTTGAAGTGTTCAAATGAAACATCCCATCCGCTCAATCACTTGGTATTGATTATGCATTCGTACAAAGCTACATTCATTCAACCCATAAACTCCTGGCCTCCTTTGGTAGGCGCAGAAGAGGACGATCCTTGACTCGACATCCCTCGGACTATCCCTTCCCCTGGCTTCCGACGTTCTGCGCCCAGCCCAAGTCTGTGGCTTTGGGACCTGAATGTTGTGGGCGAGCAAGCGCTCGGCTGTGTCGTGTGATGCACTCATTTCTCTGAGAATCAGGCCCTCTTGGGATCGGGCGAGACGATGGACGAGATCGCGTTCTTCACGCCATGTGAGGCTTCGCTGAAGTCCTGGATGGGTTCCTCATCCCTCTCCCTCCCCTTAGCCCCCAGGTGGGTTTTATCAGGGACACCAACTGCTCATGAGCCTTCCACCACGCCGATGTGTCCCTTTCCTCCCTGAAGGGTCGCGAATTGTGCAGATATGGTTCCCTCCGAACCTCTCCTGCCAGCACCATGGCCTCAATATCCTCCCCTGTGTTCCTGGGCGTCCGGGAGGGCGGACTAGGAGCTTTACTTCCTAGAAATCGTAGCTGAAGAAGTTCCGGATACCCTCTGGACATATTTCTTCTAGATATAAGAAGGCTCTTACCCTTCTCTCTAACAGCAGTCTCCAGAAGCCAACTCATCACAACCATTTCCCGGCTTTCCTTCACCTTCCCTTCACCTTCTCTTCCCTTACCATCATGCTCCCCTCGACACTCTTCCTACTGCCACTGGCAGGCGTGGCGCTTGGCCGGCCAGACGGACTGCGCGCGCGATCTTACCCGAACCCCAACACTTGCGCATGCCCTCCTGAGGGAGGCTCGGGACAGTACGAGACAGTCCGCTCACCGGCTACCACCATCCGAGAAACCGTCACGGAATGCATCACGGTCACCGCACCTGCGCCGACGCAGATCATCTACGAGAGCATCAGGCAAGATGGCGGCGGCGAGACGGGCGGTTATGGCGAAGAATATGTGACCATCATCAGAACCATCAAGAAAGGAGACGACGGCAAGACGAAGGAGGGCTACCACCACGGCCAACCCACGAAGACTGTCCGCGATGGCTACGGAGGCGGTGACGCAGCGGAGACTACCACGCGGACACGGCGTGTTCATGAAACATATCCTCCTCCCAGCCATGGTGGTGGATATGACTCGGGGTATCATCACGGTGGCAGCGACGACGACCATGAGCACTCCGGTGGAGATGACTATTACGGTGGTCATGACGGGTCTGACAGCAACGGAAACGAGGAGACCGGCTACGGTGACGGTGGCGATGGTGGCGATGGTGGTGAAAATGGCTATGGAGACGGCGGCCACGGAGGCGGCAAGGACGACGGCAAGGACGACGGCAAGGA